>WNYA01001119.1:0-32775 GCA_019512145.1 Engystomops pustulosus
ACAGGATAGGATTAGATACACAGCTCAGCAGACAGTATCACACAGGATAGGATTAGATACACAGCTCAGCAGTCAGTATCACACAGGAGAGGATGAGATACACGGCTCAGCAGACAGTATCACACAGGAGAGGATTAGATACACAGCTCAGCAGACAGTATCACACAGGAGAGGATGAGATACACGGCACTCATACTGCTGTATCTAATCCTGCTATGTGTAATAAAGTCTAGGAGACATATGACCAGGTTGCTGTATCTAAGCCTTTATAATGTCCGGTCAGTGGCCCATGTATCATCGGTATCACACAGGACAGGATTAGATACACAGCTCAGCAGACAGTATCACACAGGAGAGGATGAGATACACAGCTCAGCAGACAGTATCACACAGTATAGGATTAGATACGCAGCCCAGCATTAGATACATGAGATACCTGAGAATGCATGAGATAATGTGGGTGGTGGGTGACCCCCCTTGGGACATATATCTCTCACCCCGTATACGCAGGGGCCACCGTCTTGGTCCAGCATACTTGAAGCCATTAGACATGAGCGATGAGCAGAGTAGTCCTCGCTCTCCCTGATACATTGTTACGATGTTGCAGCGCTATACACCGGGGCCCCAGGAGGGATGTGCTGCAGATACACCGGGGCCCCAGGAGGGATGTGCTGCAGATACACCGGGGCCCTCAGGAGGGATGTGCTGCAGATACACCGGGGCCCCAGGACTAGTGTTTCCAGCATTACATACGGCCGTGTTCACACTCGGTACAATATAATAAAACTTTACTGTATATAATGATATATGTACAGCTGGTATAACCTGGGGATCTCCTGTATATAATGATATATGTACAGCTGGTATAACCTGGGGATCTCCTGTATTTAATGATATATGTACAGCTGGTATAACCTGGGGATCTCCTGTATATAATGATATATGTACAGCTGGTATTACCTGGGGATCTCCTGTATATAATGATATATGTACAGCTGCCGGTATAACCTTGAGTGCGCGAAACGGTCTGTCGCTGAAGAATATGCCATGCTGTACCTCCTGGTCCTATGAATCTCATTAAATAAAGAAGAAATTTTGGGTGAGTGTTGCAACTTTTTTGTCTTTTTTCTATACTGATGTGCATGCTTCAGTCGGCTGAGCACCACCCGGGATATGCAATAGTGCCTTTGTCATCACTTTTTATAAAATACAAGTCCGATAGAGCCGGCGTGCTGTTGGGATCGGTGTACACACCATCCTTGCTGTTTGATATATACGATATATATTTGTCTCTCACTTATTTTATCTCATCTTCATTTCTTTTACTGAATAAATGTAATTAAAACACTCTCCTGTGAGCTGTATCCAATGTACGACCCCCGCCTTCTCCCCTCTCACAGCACCAGTGCACGTCCCACTCCATTACATTTTCTATTTGTTTGCTCTAGAATAATATTTGCCTGGGAGTTTACAGAATATTCACAAAGTTTTTGTTGACGTGAACCAATACCAAAAAATTGTTCCTAAACCCGTTCACACAAGACACATGAGTAACACAATTGTAGCACATTGACTTTATTGAGAGTTGGAGGGACAAATCGACTTCATCGAGTGGATGTTTATAGGACACGATATGATGGTATTTTAGGACCGATGCTCTTCCTCTCATCACAAAGTGGTTGCTGTCTATTCTTTAATCATGTGATCGATGGTCTGATAACTTGACTTTTGGTTTTCTGTCTGCTTAAAGCCTGCAACAGAAGAAGTATATAGGAATATGTAACTTGACCTTTTCGAAATAGTTCAGGTCTGCACATTTTTGAAATGTAAAACTCAAATTTTCTTAAATCTATGGGTCACATCTTTGTAGATGAGTCCTTTTTTTTGGGGGGGGGGGGTCACAAGTTGTTATTTACTATAGTAGTTATTATTACTATAAACCTTGACGTGTGTATTGAAGAAGTAGTGCCATGACCAATAATGGATAAATGAGGTCCCATGACCCTTCATTAGTGATTTCAAGACCCGAGTGCTACTCAACTGGATCATACAAGTTTCCTTCACATTTACTGCGCAATCCCCGATCCGGACTGTCCGACGAGGATGAACTCTGTCACGTTTCATGAAGATGGTGTGCCCGATATCCTGCATGTGTCGTTTCCCCCCTCAGGTCCGCCGGAGTTCCCTTCTTCTTCCTGGTGCATGTAAGTGCATTGTCCGTGTATAATGCCCTGTACAGGGAGTCACCAAGATCGTGCGCCCGATATCCTGCATGTGTCGCTTCTCCGCTCAGGTCCCCGGAGTTCACCTTCTTCTTCCTGGTGCATGGAAGTGCTCGGTCTTATGACACAAATTTGAATGTTAAATCCCGCGCTCAGTTTGAATCCGTTGGATCGACCGATGGCCACCCCCCCGATTTGTGTTGCGTTAAAACCGGCGCGATTGCGATACAAAACGATTGCGTGCGACACAATCCCCAGTGCGATCCCTGAATAGTCGGCTAAACCTGCGAAAATGGCGCTGTGGGACCCTTAGTAAATAAGCCCCAACGAGTGCTCCCATGCCAATTAAAACAGGTCCCATCTCCCTGTCTGTAAGGGCGAGTCATGTTACGTGTCATGTCATCCATCACTCTCTGCACAAAATTTATAAGTCAGGCTTAAATATTGACCCACTTTTAAATAAGGCTAAGTGAGGCGGTGGGGGTGCCACACAAAAGGTTACCAAAAAGAAGGTTTTGAGCTAGAAGGTAGAGTCTCAAATGATTTGGACCTGTATATTATATATGAAAATGGTCAAACAATGTAAATCAGATCATTGTGATAAAACTTTAGGGCAGATTTATCAAGCTGTCTAAGAGTAAGCATGTTTTTAGTTGCAACCAATTACAGCTCAGCTTTCATTTTACAGTGCTCATGAATAGTTTAAAGGGGATCTGTGATTGGCTGCCACAGGCAACTAAGAACATTCTTACTCCTAGACAGCTTGATAAATCTGCTCCTTTGTTCACATATATGCCAGAGTTGGTTCATGATCTTCAGACACAAAAAAATTTTGTAGTACGAAAATGAGGTTAAATGACAAACCATGGAAGAAGCACCACTTGATTTCAGCGACGCTGGAGTCATAGCAGCAGCCTTTCTCTTCACATTGCTCCTTCGTTATCTCCGAGTGCCCACAATCCTCTCTTTCAGCACCAGCGACCGCACAGTGAGCTACAACTAAACGAGAACAAGTCATTAAGACATTACGTCATATCCTACAATAGACATGTTCTTGGGTTAATTGACTTAATGGACCAACACCATCTACTGAGCCTTGGTGATATCTTCATGCTTGGTCTTAATAAAGTGAATCTGTCAACTGCTCTGACATTGCAAAAATTATAACAGAACTAAGTAAAGTCTTTGGAAAGCTGTTCAGACCTGAAACCCTTGCAAGTACCTAAGTGGTGGTCCTTCACCATGAAGAGCTTTCTGCTTTCTTCTCTGAGATGCTCTATGGAACTATTCTCATGCCATGGTGGACCAATACACTACAAAGCCCTCTGCTCTCTTCATTGTGTTGTTTCATGGCAATTTTTATCTACTCTGAATAAATCTTTTAGTATCCAACCGGGACCCTACCGCAGCTTTTACTCAGAGCAAAGAGGTAAAGAGGCAGAGAGGAAAAAGCATTCATAGAGAATTTACAAAATTTGCTCTTTTTGATTAAAAGTTTACTTTTCACAGCCGTACTAATACTAACAACCAGGGACGGATCCAGGTATCAGGAGGCCCCTGGGCGACAGAGACTCAGTGGGCCCCTCTGCAGTGAACTCAAGTGGCGGCATTAACAATTCAGAAACTAAAATGGTCTCCTGCTCCCTAAAATATTCCCTAGTTTATCATCCTAACAGCCCCCTCATGGTTTTTTTTATATGAAGCCTCCCTCACCCCCTATAAATACATTAGAAACATCCACTCTCAGCCCCATGGATTCTTTATGTACAGCCTTATGTGGGCCCCCCCAGTATGCCTGGGCCCCGGCACTTGCCCCGGTATGCCCAGTGCTGGTTAACAACAGGGCCAGCGTCTCATAGGTTGTCTCAACAAACAATCTGCAAGGTCAGAGCAGCTGTGCACCTTCAAAGTGGTTGTTCGGGATCAGAAATTTTGTTTTCATATACCCCAGGTGGAGTAAAAATAACATCTTACCATTACTTCCAAACCAGTGTTGGAATATAAAGGCTCATTGGTGAGATTGGATTAGGTTGAAGCTATTGGTGTTACTTCACTAATGAGCCTCTGATTGCCATTGGAGGCCAGATGTAAGGTCTGAGTTACATTGGGGCTCATTTACTAAGGGTCGCGCTGCTCACTTACGTCGGACTTTGCCCTGTTTTTGGGAATGCGCTGGTTTGACAGGTATTTAACAGTTGTCTGTGCTAGGATTTTGGCACACACGATTGTTTTTTGGCCCAGCTGCACTGGCTTCCATGCGACACAAATTGGGGGGGGATCTGACTGATTCGGACTGAGCGCGGGATTTAACTTTCAAATTGTGTCGCAAACCCAGGAAGAAGAAGGTGAACTCTGTCGGACCTGGACGGGGAATTGGGCACACGATCTTAGTGAATCGCGGCACAGTGCATTATACACAGGCAATGCAGTTTCGGTGAACTCCAGTGACCGGGTAAGTGAATGTGCCACATTGGGGCAAATTTACTTACCCGGTCCATTCGCGATCCAGCGGCGCGTTCTCTGCAGTGGATTCGGGTCCGGCCGGGATTCATTAAGGTAGTTCCTCCGACGTCCACCAGGCACTGCTGCGCTGAAGTCCGCCGAGACCCGCCGGAATGCACTGAAGTTCACCGGCCTATTCCTAGTGAAGGTAAGCTCGAGTCCCGCGACACTTTTTTTTAAAAAAATGCGGCGGTTTTTCCAAATCCCTCGGGTTTTCGTTCGGATAGGCCCCCCCCGATTTCCGTTGCGTGCATGCCAGCGCCGATGCGCCACAATCTGATCGCGTGCGCCAAAATCCCGGGGCAATTCAGGGAAAATCGGCGCAAATCGGAAATATTCGGGTAACACGTCGGGAAAACGCAATTCGGGCCCTTAGTAAATGACCCCCATTGTGTGTTCAGTTCAATATTGATACTCTTTTATCTATAGCTTTCCAAATACTCTTTCCAAATAATATGGATACTCTTTTATCTATGGCTTTCCAAAGTCAAAAAATAATATCCGGTTAGTTCATCATAATTAACTCAAAAACAAAATACAAAAACTCCTTACATGAAGTGCAGGGGGCGCTGTAACTGACCACAGTGAAGTCATCTGTAATAGAAAATATGTTAAAAGTCCATCAAGCAAAGTACAAAGATAATATGCACATAAACTTACAAGGTGCAAGACATGAAAAATATTGCCATATACAGGTAAACCAAGCAACACTATGGCACAAGGGGAGCGGTGGGAGACCAGTGAGTATGTTATTGCGCCTTTTCTTCAAGTGTTATTTATTTGGACATTATTGCAGATTTATTCGATTATTTTATACACAAAACTTGTATTTGCTTGTCATATGGTACCAAATTTTTAAGCTCAAAATGTCTGCATTTCTATGGCATCATAAGGGCCTACGAGTTGGCACTTTGCAGAATGTAATATGTTACACTTTATAGTGTTACTTCTCGGTTATCCTGTTTAAAAATGTTTTATAGTTGTACATACCTGGATCATAGTAATCCAAAACTGCAGCATTGACCGGCTGCAAATTCTCTACATGAGCTTCTTTTTCCAAGGCAAAGACGAGGCTTATAGGTTCATGAGTGATCTGGAACATGGAGAATAAGATAAAAAAATATTGGTTGGACGTGTTTATACAGGTCTGACTTGGCGGAGATCTCCACTATAGCCTCCTTTCATACCAGTGTAGGGAGCCTGTAAGTAGATTTGGAAGGGATCTCCACCAGGTTGGATGTGTTTATACAGGTCTGACTTGGAGGAGATCTCTGCTATAGCCTCCGCCTATACCAGTGTAGGGAGTCTGTAAGATTTGGAAGGGATCTCCACCAGGTTGTACGTGTTTATACAGGTCTGACTAGGCGGAGATCTTCGCTATAGCCTCCGCCCATGTTTTCTGGGACTATGAGACAATAGTTCATATGGGGACCTTCCAAATGTCTCAAATATACACCAAAGGGAAAGAAAAAAAACCTAAGATACATGCCCCCCGTTGTATTTAAGAAGTTTAGTATCTCACCTTTTCCAGGTATATGGAAATGTTTTGTGGTGTTACTTCTGTTCTTCGCACTAGAGGATTTTTCTTCAGCTAATGAAAAGAAGACATGAATATTAAATGTGAATATTCAAAAATAATTCAATAATTTCTAGTGACTAGAGAGAAGTGGAACCACTTAAAGGGAACCTACCACCACGATTCTACCTATAAAGGTAGATTGGGTGGTAGGTGGATGAATGGGATGTAAGGATAGCCCTTTTTTGGGCTAATCCTCACGTCCCGGCTATCTTTTAGAAAACTTTAATCGGGGGATATGTAAATTTTTTTAAGTGGCTACTGGGGCGTGGAGTAGCCGGACATGGGGCTACACGTCGCGGCTACTTCACTCCCCAGTAGCCTGTTTTCTCCGCCTACCATTGCATCTTCGGCGAGCAGCTCCTCGTAGCTGCGCGGCCTCATCTGAATACCCGGCGTTCTGCGCATGCACAGAACGCAGGCCTGCGGGTGCGGAGCTACTGCGCATTCCCAGATGACGGGTATTCGGACGAAGATGCAATGGTAGGCAGAGAAAAGAGGCTACTGGGGCATAGAGTAGCCATGACGTGTAGCCTCATGTCCGGCTACTTCACTCCCCAGTAGCCGCTTATACCCCGATTACAGTTTTCTTAAAGATAGCCGGGACGTGAGGATTAGCACAAAAAAGGGCTATCATCACGTCCCATTCATCCACCTACCACCCGATCTACCTTTATAGGTAGGTAGGTTCCCTTTAAGTTGTATGGGCATGGCTTCCAGTGCCGAAGCTAGACCCAGACCAGGACCACACCCCCAGTAACACCCACGATCAGTGCTGGCATCGGTCGCAGGTGTTAATTGTTTAATATGCACAGCAGAGTTACCAGCGGCATTTAAGTAGATGTGGCACCAGTGTGCCGCCGTTTTATGGCGTATTGGGGCTCCTCATGAGGTCATTAGATGTCATTGGGGATGCGCACATGCCAGATCAATTTCAGTCACCAGCATCTTTTCGACCAACATTTACACAGTTAACAGCCAGCAGGGTGGTTAACCTCGAGCCGCACTGGGACTTCTAATAAAGTCCTTGTTGGGGTGAACCTAAATGCCAAAGTTCAGTACAAACCCGAACTTTGCCATTTGGATCCGCTCATCCCTACTAGTGAGCACTGACTACTCTGTACATGTTCTTATCTTTCTATTCACTCCGTAAAGGAAATCAACTACCATATATGCTTGAATATAAGCTGAGTTTATACTCAGGCAATATATTCTAAAGGGTGGGCTGGCTATATACTTTAAGAGGCTGGTAGGCTATATACTTAAACGGGCTGGCAGACTATACATTACAGTGCGCTGGCAGGCTATATACTACAGGGGGTGGGAGGCTATATACTACAGGGGGCTGTCTATATACTCCAGGGAGCTGGCAGGCTATATACTACTGGGGGCTTGCTAGCTATATACTGGGAGGCTGTGACACCCTCAGCTTATACTCGAGTCCATAGGTTTTCCCAGTTTTTGGTGGTAAAACTTAGGTACCTTGGCTGATACTCAGGTTGGCTTATACTCGACTATATATGCTACAAGCATACTACCGTTTTGAGCTGAGCTCACTTACAAATTAGTGTTTTCATTCCGATAAAGGCTGCTAATTTCTTTTTCCACCAACGTTTGCCATTTCTGGGAGAACTATTTAGAAAAATATTCAAATACAATATTCAAATATTCGGCATATAATTATGCATCCTCTCGTGTGCATAATTCCCTCCTTCTACTTCCCCTTCCCCTGGTCAAGAGTCGGTGATCCACATTGAGCATCCGACTGCTCTTTGCCCGCACCGACTGAAGACTTTGATGAAGGGATGGAGAGGGTGGATCAGGACACGATACACACAAGAGGTTTGCACAGAAACCATTGAATGGCGGAGACATCCCGGAGCACCAGTGCCTAATTTGAATATTTCTAGAAATATTCGCAATGTCGATGTTTGGTGGAAAAATAAACCAGCTGTCTATATCAGAATGAAAACGCCTAACTGTAAGTGAGCTCAGCTCAGAGCTACTTGGTGCACTTACCTTATTCACGCTTTCCTTATCGGCAACATATCCAGACACAGTGTCCAACATTATCAATGCCATATTGGTGTGTTCCCGCTTTCCTGTATAGCTAAAAAAAATGTTTTAAAAATTTAGGGTGCTAGAACTGGAGAAAAGCCAAAGTCCCTTCAAAATTTCAAAATAAGCAAGTTCAAACTAATAGGAATTCTGTGAAATGCTCTTATATGCAGAATAAGAGTAGTAGTGCTGTCAGGTGCCCATATATGCAGAATAAGAGTAGTAGTACTGTCAGGTGCCCATATATGCAGAATAAGAGTAGTCATACTTCAAGCAGGACGAGCTCCAAGTTTCAGTTTGCCCTCAGAAGGCCCTTTTCAGGGGGCTACAGTCGGGCGAGCATACGTCAGTCTGAATGTCACCTAAGATACAGCTGAAACCCCATGTTTTCCGATACTGGCTCACCTCTGGCTCCATGAAGTTACTATTACCTGTTATAGCGCTCCATGCAGTAATAGTACATCTTGGAGCACTGTATATATTCTAACCCTAGGGTTAGTATATACAGCAGTGCGACCCCTCATAGTTTTAGTACATGAATTCCCCCCACTCATCTCACCTCCAGCGCAAGTACCCGTAATCGGCACCAGAAGTTGACGAAGCCCAGGTAAGCAACTAGTGCCGTGGCTCCCTCGGGCATTACTGGCCCCGGCACTTGCTTGGGTATACTGGCTGCTAGTGCCGGGCCTGACTCCAAGTACTGTACATTTTTGCAAGATAAGATCAGCAATACTGAGAAGTATAGTGCTCTTCTCCTGTATATATCTCCAGGATTTCAGTCTAGGTAAGAAGTTTGGGTGGTCATATCCCCTTGGAGCCTTGGGCCCCTTGCTACCCCCCAAAATAACTATATAACAATCACTCCATTCCTCATTGCTTTCGGCTCACCTGACATCGATATGAACATCAAAGTGTTTCTGAGATGCGTGGGTGCAGGCAGATGGCTCAGTGGTTACATTGAAGGAAAAGGGTTCTTTTCCAGTGACCTTAGGCTTAGCATGGTAATGAACATGTGACTGTGAACAGAAGGATAATATAAAAAAAAAAACTTTTTTAAAACTGTTGTAATTTTTTTTTTCAATGATATAATTTCATGGCTCAGTGAGTAAGATTCAGCTTCATTGTGATGTAGTATGGAACAACTTTCTCTACCTGTAAATATACGTATCCAGCGCCTGTAGCAATAACAGTATATACTCCGGGGATCTCTGGAAGGCCGACTGTTTGTAGTAGAAGACTGTTGCTTTTGTCCACGTGAATTACTTTTTTAAAGCCAGACTTTGATGTAATTGTCACAGTTGCATCCCCCTTCCTGTGGTTAATGGCTTTGGCATATTTAGTGTTGCATCCCCCTTCCTGTGGTTAATGGCTTTGGCATATTTAGTTACAGCTTCGAGAGCCAAGGTTGTGTCCTACAGAACCAAGAGAAAATGAAAACAAAGAGTCAACTGTAAAAATACACATTTTTTAAAGTAAATTTAGGATATAAAAAAAAAAGTAAAATCACACAGGATGATACCGGTTGTATCTGAACCAAATGATTTGCCCCAGGATGGAACAACACACACAAATGGACTTTTGCTAAAATACCATAAGTGTTGCTGTAATTTGTACAACTATTTTATGTATCTTTATGTAGTGTAACATTTTGGCCACACCTACTTTTTTATGTACTTATTAGCTGGTGAAATCTTAGTCACAAAATGTTGCAAATTTATTATTCTGAAAACAAGACTTTGCTGGGCATAAATTTTTCAACACCAACTCAACAAACATTAACAAGAAGTGATTGTACAAGGGAGGGGGAGGAGATAAGCTGTGATATCATCTATTGTCATATTATGTATGATGGTGCGTCATTGTTTCTCCTATTATAGAGGTCTTGTACAGGGAGGGGGGAGGAGATAAGCTGTGACATCATCTATTGTCAGTAGTGATGTAATGATGGGTCAGTGTTATCTGATAGAGGTCATTGTACAGGAGGGGAGGAGATCTGTTGACATCATCTATTGTCAGTAGTGATGTAATGATGGTCAGTGTTATCTAGTATAGAGGTCATTGTACAGGGAGGGGAGGAGATAAGCGGTGACATCTCTATTGTCAGTAGTGATTAGATGTGGGTCAGTGTTTCTATATAGAGTTCATTGTACAGGGAGGGGAGAGGAGATAAGCTGTGACATCATCTATTGTCAGTAGTGATGTAACGATGTCAGTGTTATCTATATCGAGTCATGTACAGGTGAGGGGGAGGAGATAAGCTGTGACATCATCTATTGTCAGTTAGTGATGTAATGATGGGTCCAGTGTTATCTATATAGAGTCATTGTAGGGAGGGGAGATAAGCTGTGACTCATCTATTGTCAGTAGTGATGTAATGATGGTCAGTATTATCTATATAGAGGTCATTGTACAGACAGGGGAGGAGATAAGCTATGACATCATCTATGTCAGTAGTGATAATGATGGGTCAGTGTTATATATATAGGTCATTGTACAGGGAGGGGGAGGAGATAAGCTGTGACATCATCTATTGTCAGTAGTGATGTAATGATGGGTCAGTGTTATCTATATAGAGGTCATTGTACAGGGAGGAGGAGGAGATAAGCTGTGACATCATCTATTGTCAGTAGTGATGTAATGATGGTCAGTGTGTATCTGTATAGAGGTCATTGTACGAGGGGAGGAGATAAGCTATGACATCATCTCTTGTCATAGTGATGTAATGATGGGTCAGTGTTATCTATATAGATGTCATTGTACAGGAGGGGGAGGAGATAAGCTGTGACTCATCTATTGTCAGTAGTGATGTAATGTGGTCAGTATTATCTATATAAGTCATTGTACGGAAGGGAGGAGATAAGCTATGACATCATCTATTGTCATAGTGATGTAATGATGGTCAGTTGTTATCTATATAGAGGTCATTGACAGGGAGGAGAGGAGATAAGCGTGACATCATCTATTGTCAGTAGTGATGTAATGATGGTCGTGTTCTGTCTAGAGGTCATTGTACAGGAGGAGGAGGAGATAAGCTGTGACATCATCTATTGTCAGTTATTGATAATGATGGGTCATGTTATCTGTATAAGCATTGTACAGGAAGGGAGGAGATAAGCGTGACATCATCTATTGTCAGTTTGTATACAGGTGTTATATTCTATTGTATCCGGTCTGTGATGAATGGTGCGGCTCCTACCTCAATAAACTGATAAAATTGATAACCTGAGAGGAATGAAAGCCACCCCATGGATTCTGGGTTTGACAAGCCAACGAATGATGTCTCCACAATATGCCAGATCCTCTTTCGTTGTTATCTCCTTAGAGAGTAGGCCAGAACGACGATGAGGCCGTCTCTGATTTGCGGTACCAGGAAGTTCCCCAGTTGCTTGGCTCCATCTATTCAGAAATCCAATAGAAAATTTACAATTGTTTCCTCAAATTTAATTTGGTATATTTTATGTTGTAATTGCTTATGTTAGACATCTGCATGGAAATTATCATGAAATTTCATTTCCCTTTCACAGGAGTGAAGGATGGTATTGAAATATCCTCTTTACGGGGAACCTGTCACCAGGGACCTCATTTTCACTAAGCACGGTTGCAGAAGCCCTCCCACTTGCAGTGCACATCTGCCTTCTGCTTTTTATAAGCATGGCATTACAATATAATTGTGTGTTATAACGTTACCTTGCCCCTGACAGAATCCTCTGTGTAGTTCCAGGGGTTGGCTTTGGTTTGGATGCCTTTCAAAAAACAACATGTGAACTTGTCTGTGCTGCTCACTCCTCATCCCCAACTTTGTGCTCCTGTACAGTTACTCCCACTTGCTCGTCACAGAGGTCAGCTGACATCGGTGTGGAAGGGAGGAACTTTACAGAGCACAAAGGTGGGGACCAAGAGTAGGAGTCTGCAGCACGACAAGTCACAGTAATTTTTTTAATCCATCCAAACCAAAGCCCACCCCGTGACTACCCCAGGATTTTGTCAGGGTGCAAGTAAGTTATAACACAAATTATTGGTAATGCAAATGCTTATAAAAGGCAGAGAGGCATTTTGGCACTGCAGGTGTCATGGCTCTTCTGAACCTGAGGTGAAAATGAGGTCCCTGGTGACAGGTTCCTTTAAGAACTTTAAGAAGTACATATATTTTTATAGATCCTTACAATAAAACAATCTTAGCTTGGTTTTCAAGGGATCCTAGAAAACCACATGAGGACAAAGTTAAGGAATACTGGCTCCTGCTGCAGTTGTTTGGAGGTCTTTGGTTACCTGGCAGGGCCCCATTAGCTTGGAGTGTCAGCAGCCGCGGATCTGTGGCAATCAGTGAAATAGAACAAGTTATGGGATCCACTGGGATCCATGACCCCAATGTTTCCAGCCGGGTGACCTGGAACTGATGACCACCACAACCTTGGGACACTAAGTGTTTACTAATGAAACTTTTTGTGACTGTATAAATTGAGAAAAATTGTTAGTGTATTTGTTATTATAGGTCCCGTATGTTTTTTACATATTCACCTCTGTTTCGACCTTCTCGTCAGTTTCTTCAGTAGCTTATCTCTTAGCTCATGTCTCCTGAAAGGAGAAGACATATGCCAGAAGAGCCTGGGTGCTCAACGAACTCATCAACGTCCACGTGATTCCTAAGACAATCCAGGGCATCTTCCACATCGTTCCCTAAGGACAACAAACCATTTTTACAACACTTGGTGTATTCACAAAAAAACCCAGTTTGTTAAGGAACCATTCAACTAAATCGCTAAAAGCCTTGATAGTCCTCAAGATAGGTCAACAGTCGTAGAGGGTCTGAATCCTAAACCTTGCACCATCAACGACCAGTGGACATACAGTACATCCTTTGCATGACAGTTATGCTAAATACTGCAATTTGAGCTGTATTTTACAGTAACCCCCGCAATGCAGTCTATTCTTCTATTTCCACATCCACCCCCCATATTGTTTGTAAACTGATGAAAGGTTCATCCGTACCGAGGGCCCTAAATCTTGCTTAATCTACTTAAAGGTTGTCCATAAAAGAGTTCTCAATTTATCCCCTAGTGATGTACATTAGTAAAGATAATTTTAACCTATATCTACCCCTTACAATTTACTCAATTTTATGCTGTTTTAGCTCCTGAGATACAGTGATGTCGTAATCAATGTATGCTTCAGACGTGTGGGCCAGGACTCCTGAGTCACACTTCTTGATTCCTCTTGCTATGAATGTTGTGAGCTGACAATGTGCTTAGATTATCAGGGTCCAGGTGTTAGTCTATAATTTTTTAGCATTTAGCAGTTCTACTATATCTGACACCTAGATAAGGAATCCTCCCCTGTTTAAAGCCTTATCTTCTATAGCTATGAGATAAAGTCTCTACACAGCTGCTGTTGTCTGAGCTGGTCTTGCAGGGGGAAGGGGCATGAGGCAGAGATCACTGCAGTGTGCAGACAATAGAAGCTATTCATGAGAAAATCTGACCATAGTCAGAAATTTTACAGTCGGATGCCGGGACAACCAACAATTGTATACATTAGACTGATATGAGGTTGGATTATATCCTGAATGCTGTATTTTATTAATAACAGTGATTAGAGAATGTGTTATTTGTTATCCTAAGAAATTTAAGAATCTTGTGGAAATAGCCCTTTAATAAAACTATTATTCTATTCTAACGAAGTCAAATAAGGAAAAAAGACTTACATTGAGTACTATCCATTTCCAGCAATGCAAGGTGATATAGGCCGTTGCGTGCAACATCATGGTCGGTCTAAAGTTTAAAAAGAAGTTTAGAAATGTAAAATTAATCTGTAAATTTCGTGTCAGCGCGCGTAGTGTAGGGTTCATATCGCAAGGTAGAGAAACTGGGTTCTATAGAAAGTCAAAGAATAACTAAAGGGTCCGAAGCTTCATACTAGTTCAGTACACCCCCAATCAGTAGATTGATTGT
Source organism: Engystomops pustulosus (assembly GCA_019512145.1). NCBI lineage: Eukaryota > Metazoa > Chordata > Amphibia > Anura > Leptodactylidae > Engystomops > Engystomops pustulosus. The sequence continues at coordinate 14,307 of WNYA01001119.1, forward strand.
GTTTTCACATTTTTTGTAGATTCCCCAATATATTTTGGGGATGTCTAAAATTTGTTTGCTCAAGAATGATGTCTGCGATAAACATGAATGTCACTGCGGCTAATATATTACCTTATGAGGACATTATAACTAGCATCACCACTTATCCTTCCACCACTTCCAATAAAATCCGCTCTACTAGTGCTGAGGCACCTAAGTTCTTATTCACCTCAGGTGATGTTGAAAGAATCTCCCCCGTCTTTGAAGCAGCCATCAGGCTTTTGATAGGTCGCATCCAGGTCACCAGCTTCTGAATTTGGTTCTCGTCTAGAAGATGTTACTTCTGTGCACCACTGAAAGCCTTGACCACGAATGCTGGTGAGCCTGGAAAAAAAATGGGAAAATTACAATATCTGCAACATTTAACAATTTTTTAATACCAAAATGAACATATCCCGGTTCATAGGGGAGTCTGACATTGCATTTCGGTCTTAAGTATAAAAGGAGCTTGAATTTCGAATATCGTGGGAATTTCTTAAGACCGCATTGTGAAAGCCAGCTTTAGTTCCCCCTTCTGACGTACTGATATACGAAGAGACTCAAGCTTCTTAGTATACACCGAATGACCTGGCATAGACTTCATCTATAGTCTCCAACATTTTCTGGCCGGGGCTAGGCGTCATGCCCCCTTCCCCCTGTTACTCCCAAAGTGCTGTGTAGAGCCCAAAACTGTTCGAAATGGGGTTTTTTTACATGCCTCATCATACTGGTGGACGACATGTTGAATTCCCCTCTATTGAAAGAGGCAAAGTCAGAAATAAAAAATGACCCAACTTACACCACAATCGAAATAGCACGTTATGGACTCAAGTCATGCTCTAATTGCCATTTGGGATCACTTTTTCCGTTAAATGAAACCCAACTAATGGAATGCAAAGTAAGACTAGTCGGTCTTATACATAGTATTAATATATAGTTATATGACTTTGGCATCAAAGTTAGACTAATGTTTATACTATTACTTGATATTCACAAAATCTAAGCACAGTTTGTGACTGTTTTCTATATCATTCGACCTTCAAGTGTTGTTTTATGCCAGAAGATGCCTATGGGCACAATGTTTTTCATGCCGTTTTGTACAGTTTACACAGTTTTTATCTCATTCTCTGAAGACAGAAAAACACATTTTTCGAGTTCTACCAACCCCTTTGAACACTCTATATGGCAGTTGGCTCCAGTTGTTGTTGGTATATAGCAGTGGTGGCGACCTTTGGCACGGGTGCCAGAGGTGGCACTCAAAGCCCTTTCTGTTGCTCCCAGGCCATCACCCAAACGAGTTTGCCAGACAGACTCAAGCTTCCTCTGCGGTCCATTACAGCCAGGAATTGCCATGCTCTGCGCCATTTAAAGCAACATCCTTGGCTGCCGGGACTACAGGAGCAATGAGATGGTATGGACAGAGATGGATTATTATTGGAGCTCCTGCTCTGGGAAACCACATTCTACCTTTTCAGGGACCCTGCAAGAAAGCTACAATCCAATTTCTCCTCTTATTTCTATTATATTGGTGAACTCGGACGCATTACGATTGAAACCTGTGATAGAGCAGTCAATAAGTTATGCTCAAATTTGTCATGTTGGAACTTTGCGACATATAAGTGGGTTTCGGGTCGACGTTTTGTGCACCTATCCAAAGGTTCACATCACTGGTATATTTATTAGATGACAAAACTAAATTTTTGGGCAATGTCAAAAGTGCTGCACCACTGAGCGGCTCACAGACCGCAGCTGTTGGTTTACCTTCATTTTAATACTTACCATATATTTTCAGAGCTACCTGGGAAAAAATACGTATGATCCATTTCTGTCCTATATGTAGCTGCTTCTGGTAGCTGGAGATAAAGAGTACTACTGGTCATACATAAAATACCATTTCAAAAGTTTTCTCCATCAGGAGATGGTATAAATATAGTATATGAAACATAAAAAATCAAGAACAGTTAAGAATAAACTGGTAAGATGGAAGTATGTTCAACAACTATAAGCAGTGTATCACATTTCCAGTCTGCTTTTATTTTCTCCTCATTTTTTTTGTCTGGTTTTGTCCATGATTATGGCGCGGCCATTTACCTGAGCTCGTTAACAATATTTAGTGATTAGCTTTTACGGAAGCCTCATTGAAATAGGCATATAGACGGTTGTTGACCTATTGAGGTGGATTGAAGAATTTACCAAAATGTTCAGCGCAGTGACGGAAATAGATGAAATTCCTTCAAAACCAGGGGGGCTATAGCGCAGGGAGACTCCCTGGGCGCATCATAGCCATGGTCACGTTGCTCAATTGCAATATTGTTAATGTATACCGGTCAGGTGGGCGAACCGAACATGATCCAACTATTGGTCTCTCATCTCTACCACTGACATATTTGATCTTTTACATCCACTGCAAAAAAAAAACTGGAACATCTTTCTGTGAGAACCCTGTGGGTGGTTTTTTCTTCTACTCTCCTGGAAATGTGTATTGGAATCTGGTCTGGCTTCACCTTGCCTTTGTTCTGTCAGACTGTGTAGTAGACTGTAAATCAGTGCTGTCAGGCTTATGCACATCCTCTATCCTAACATTACAGCCCAGGATGTGCTGATCATTTTGTTGCATTCTGTCTTTGTTAGTCTGAACACTGGTGTTTTTTTTTAGCAGTCTTTGAGGGGGCCTGTAATTCATATAAGGTTTTAGACTAGGGCTCTTTGCCTGCTATAATCTGTACCCAACAGCAAGTGTTCATCAGTCTTCTGTATTCTGGTATTTTGACCCTTTGCTTAATCTTAGGTATGTTGTACTATATTGTATTTTGGTTGGTTCTGACTTGTATTTGGTAGCTATCATTTTCTTTTTGGGTTTGTCTAGTCTTTGTGTGTGCCTTTTGGCACAGGATGGGACATCGACCAGTTGTATCCTACCGCTCCGGGTAGGATAGTGAAACTAGGCAGGGGATAGTTGGGAAGGGGGTTTGGTCTCAGGACCCACTGTCTTTGTCTATCCCTACAGTAAATCCTGACCAATTCCCTACAGCAGAATACAGACTGTTATTCCCAAGTTGAAGGTAACCTACTTCATTATAGAAAATAACAGAGCAATGACAATTACAGTCATACAATGTGATTTGAACCAATCACACCCCTTACCTTCTTCCAGGTCTTCTTTAATTTTGGCTTTTTTGTTCAGGTGTCAGTTCTTCTATAGTCTTGAGATACTCCATTGTGCGCGTATATCTCACCATCTTTGCTGCATTGTTCTCCGCATCCATCAGCAAATAGATCAGTCCTCCAGTTAATAGCCATGTTGGCTACGATATCACCTGGGGAAAAAGTTTGCATGGAAAGCTAATTATATATTAACATAGTACAAACACTATCCAATCTACACATTCCAGCAATATGGCCAGTATGGGATTGTACTTCTTGAAATGAATATAGCTGAAACAAAAAAGGGGAGGAGATAAGCTGTGACATCATCTATTGTCAGTAGTGATGTAATGATGGGTCAGTGTTTTATATTTATATATATTTTTATATATTTATATAGAGGTCATTGTACGGCGAGGAGTAGGGGATAATAATGGGTCACATCTAGTAAACATCTGTCTTTGTGATGTCCTGGATTTGGGCCATTGCTAAATCTTTTCACTGGAATTCTTGTCCCAGGGATCTAGTGGGACTGTTCAACCCATTAGCTTTTCTGCCCAAATTTTTAGGTCTTCATTTGCACTCAGGATTCTTTTAATACACCCCAAATCCCTAGTTTGGCTGAATTCCTCTACAACACGACCGCCAAGAGGCTGGAAATAGGACACAACAAGTGAATGACTATAAATGAACTGAAAGAGTTAATGTTATGTTTACACTAAATGCATCTTTTGGAGCTATAGCAGGTGTTCTCATTGGCTGTCAACCCAGGGTGTCTAGACAAATAAACCTATAAATATATGTTCTTTCTAGAGCTCTATAGTTCTTTTGGATTTGTTGCAGTCTTGATGTATGCTGATTGTCGTGGTGCTGATGTAAAGATCCAAGGTGGCTTATTATGGGATACTTGCCAGTGAGGCATTCCACTGGTTCATGGTGAGTTTCCTTCTGCCCAGGACTGTTTCTTCCACTACAGATAGCCAATTTACATTCCTACTAGCCCTCTACAGGAAGGAGTCCATATCCAGCATGTTACTTAATGCTCTTTCAAGTCTGCGAGTTGTTCAAACATTTCCATTCTTCTTTGTGTGTCCCTTGCCTGCCACTAACATCATGGGCCTCTTTAAAAACATCTGCCCTGGTCACATTTATTGGGATATCTTCATAGCTACGTGGCCTTGCTTCACCTTGCTGGCCTAGACGGTTGTGGATGAGGACTATCCTGGGACAATGGCTTCCATGACACCTGAGACCTGGTCACCATACAGCCAACCACTCCGGGTCCTAGTCTTCTGCAACCCCAGTATTTTTTCTGTCCCAGAGGGGATCTTGCATCTTCAAGGAAGTGATTAAAGTATACATTTGCCACACAGCTTGAAATCCAACATACATAATCTTTCTTTCCCTCAACTGTCCCCAGAGAAACAAGAGCCCCTCCCCGACACACCTAAGAAGGTCAGGGTGTCAGTGTTATCTCTATAGTGGTCCTCGTACAAGGAGGGGAGGGAGGAATAAGCTTGTGACAATCATCTATTGTCAAGTGATGTAATGAAGGGTCAGTTGGTTATCTATATAAGAGGTCATGTACGGAGGGGGAGGAGATACGCTGTGACAGATCATCGTATTCAGTGTGAGTGGTCATGATGGGTCAGTGTTATCTATATAGAGGTCAATTGTAACAGGGCGGAGGAGGAGATAAGCGGTGACATCCTCTATTGTCAGTAGTGATGTAATATGGGTCAGTGTTATCTATAAGAGGTCATTGTACAGGACGGGGGAGGAGATAAGCTGTGACAAATCATCGATTGTCAGTAGTGATGTAATGATGGTCAGTGTTTATCTATGATAGAGGTCATTGTACAGGGAGGGGAGGAGATAATCTGTGACATCATCTATTGTCAGTAGTGATGTAATGATGGTCAGTGTTAGCCTATATAGAGGTCATATTGTACGGGAGGGAGGAGGAGATAAGCTGTGACATCATCTATTGTCAGTAGTGATTAATGATGGGTCAGTGTTATCTGTATAGAGTCATTGTACAGGGAGGGGGAGGAGATAAGCTGTGATCATCATCTATTTGGCGTGTGATGTATGATGGGTCAGTGTTATCTATATAAGGGTCATTGTACAGGAGGGGGAGGAGATAAGCTGGAGCATCATCTATTGTCAGTAGTATGTAATGATGGGTCGTGTTATCTATATAGAGGTCATTGTACAGGAGAGGGGAGGAGATAAGCTGTGACATCATCTATTGTCAAGTATATGTAAGATGGTCTCAGTGTTATCTATATTGGTCATTTACAGGGAGGGATGAGATACAGCTGTGACACATCTATTGTCACCTATGATGTAATTGGGTCAGTGTTTCTATATATAGGTCTTGTACGGGTAGGAGGAGCATATCGTGACATCATCTATTGTCATGTGATGTAATGATGTCAGTGTTATCTATATAGAGGGTCATTGTACAGGGAGGGGGAGCGAGATAAGTGTTGACATCATCTACTTTCAGTAAGTGATGTAATGATGGTCGATGTTCTCTATATAGAGGTCTTGTACGGGAGGGGGAGGAGATAATCTGGATCATCACTATTGTCAGTAGTGATGTATGATGCTCAGTTTAGCTATATAGAGGTCATGTAACAGGGAGGGGGAGAGATAAGCTGTGACATCACATATTTGCGTAGTGATGTAATGATTGGGATCATGTATTCTATATAGAGTGTCATTGTCCAGGAGGGGGAGAGATAACTGTGAATCATCTATTGTCGAGTAGGATGTAATGGAGGGTCAGTGTTTATCTATCATAGGTCCTTGTACAGTGGAGGGGAGGAGATAAGCTTGACGATCAGTATTGTCACTGTGATGGTAATGATGGTCAGTGTTATCTATATGAGTGTCATTGTCAGGAGGGGAGGAGATAAGCTGTGCATCAATCTATTGTTCAGTAAGTCATGTAACTGATGGGTCAGTGTTATCTATATAGATTCATTGTACAGGGGAGGGGGAGGAATACGCTGTGACATCATCTATTGTCATAGCTGTATGATGGTCAGTGTTATCTATAAGAGGTTTGTACAGGAGAGATGGAGATAACTGTACATCATCTATGTCAGAGTGGATGTAATGGGGTCAGGTTATCTATATAAGGTCAATTGTACAGGAGGGGGAGGGAGTAAAGCTGTACATCATCTAGTGTCAGTAGTGATTCGATATGGGTCATTTATCTATAAGTGTCATTGTACAGAGGAGGGGAGGAGATAAGCTGTGATATCATCTATTGGTCAGTAGGATGTAATGATGGGTCAGTGGTTATCTATATAGAGTCATTGTTACAGGGAGGGGAGGGATAAGCTTTGACATCATCTATTGGCAGTAGGATTATGATGGGTCTGTTATGTATATGAGGGTCATTGTACAACAGCGGAATGGTGGAGGAGATAAGCTGTGACATCCTATTGTCAGAGTATTTAATTGGGTCACGTGTGGTACTATATAGAGTCATTGTACGGAGGGAGGGAGGAGAATAAGGCTGTGACAATCATCTAATGGTCACTAGTGGATGTAATGATGGGTCATGTGTTATCTATATAGAGATCTTTGTACAAGCGAGGGGAGGAGATAAGCTGTTGCATCATCTATTTGTCTAGTATATGTAATGATGGTCAGTTATCTATATGAGTCTTGTCATGACAGGAGGGGGAGATATAAGCTGACATGACTTTTTAGCAGTCAGTGATCAGTACAGGACTATATTGGTGGAGGTATATACGTGTCCTTGCTACATAGGGAGTGCGATAAGCTCCTGGAACATCTCCATCTATGTAGGCTCAGTATTGATGATACAGTAGGGAACTTCTGTTTATATATGGGTCATTGAAGGAGGGAGGTGTACTGTGATAGTTTTTTGGTCAGTCACTGGAACTCCTGATGTTAACTTATGGTAGGTTCTGATGAGATCCTTTCAGTACAGGGAGGATCTGGAGATATGATACTGGACTATCATTTTTGGGACACATTAACTGTATTTGGTCGTGTATCTAGATAAGAGTCGTAAGGAGGGGAGATAAGTTTTACATTTTGTGGGTCATGAGTGATGACTGTGGCAGTGTTTATTGAGTCTTTACGGAGGAGAATACGCTTGACAAGATCTTTCAGGGTGTAATGTGGAGTCATGTTATCTTAAGGTTGTAGGGAGGGGAGATAAGTGGAACATCTGTGTAGAGCTTGGTGAGGTCGGTTATCTTAAGATTTGTACATGGGGGGATAGCTGTGACATCATCTTGTCAAGGAATGTGTGTATCTTTAGGGGTATGTACCTTTATAATAAATTTACTGTACATTATGCTTTTCTCTAGCAAAGGCAGCCAGGAACTGCACAAGTCCGAAATTGATGGTGTGAGCATATATCGCCACTGCCACAACTAAGGGTAATGAACCGCCTGAATTACACTAGTTGCTCCTGTGGTAACAAAGCGTACATGCCACTTTTTTGTACTATTGCGTTAAATACACAGAGTTAGTTGGTCTTTTCATATAGCCCTCGGGCTGAACACACTGAACTCCTAGTTACCACATTTTGGTCATCCAGCACAACAAGGACTCGACATTCTGCCCTCTTTGGCTAAGTCTATGGCAGACCATACATTGTCCACCATCTGACATAAAGTAAGTGATTATCTATTCTCCTTGGCTCTCGAGTTGCGTGCAGAAATAACTTAGACTCGAACAGAGATCAAGTTCTCATGGTTCGTGATGGTTTATGTGTCTGGGAATGGCAATGTTTGGTGAGCTGTTTAATTGTCCATGGTGGCAAACATGTAGTGCTTGTAGGAGATTCACCTCCTGATAAGAACTTATCGTAACATTAGGCACTATCTCACAAAGGACGCAACTGCAAATAATGCATTAGTTGCCCCCTATGGTTTATGGTACTCTGATAATAAGGTTGTCGCAGTGATTCCTCATAACTCAATATCTTTGTCCCATAGTTACGAATACACAGAAAGGGATTAACAACAGACGTGCTCTCAGTCTTCATCAGAGGATAGTATAGTCGTCACTGGTCCGACTTTCCGTGGAATCGGGGACTCATCAGGCTCCCCTCACTTCCGAAAGCCCAGATACACATTGCATGCGACTATTCATGGTAACATGTCTAAAAATCACCATAGAGTCCTCCAGCCTCAGAAAAATAATATCTTTATGTTCTTGAGGGGACTCCAGAGAAATGCGCGGATTTCAAGGAACATGCACAGATATTTCCGAAGCACCATAGGTCGTTCATCATGGTTCTCCCCTATAGATTTTTACGCGCTCAAAACTCTTTGCAGGGCACTTTGAAAGTCATGGCTAGTTTCGTGAATTGCCCTAGTTTTAAAAGGTCAGGAAGTCTCTTTGGTAATCTCGCTATTCATAAAAACAAGATAGACAAGTTACTTAGTGTAAGAATAAAGACGCTAGTCTTTCTCCCGTGGGATATGGAATCTCGAGTCTCCCCCACTAATGATTGTATGTCAAATGGTCCTGACGTCAATAAGCCACTTGAAATTTCTTATTGGGGGAAGACGTTCAGCTGGCTACCGACACTAAGTTTGGGTCTACCTGTAATTAGAAGAAACTCATCATACATAAATAAGTTTCGAGATCATGTGCAATCTTATGGCTGGCATCTCTTCTCTTTCATACCACCACGCAGCAGAAGGACCAAGTAGACCCGATATTCTCCATGGTATGGATTTGGATTAAGGGCCATTGGGTGTGTGAATAGATGCGTCCATGGTTTTGGGGGGGGGATAGTTAACTTTTTCATAACTTTGATTCTACCTTAGTGGGAATCTTGTGGCTGTTTTAGACGTATATTGGAGCCCCAGAGAAGCCATTTTGTAGGTTAGTGGCTTTCATACGAGTGATCACTGGTTATAAGATCTAATATATCCGGGACACAACTGGATACCTGCTGACGAGTAATATATGATGTCCCAGCATACATGGTGCTGAACATCAAGGATATTATTTCATCTCATCCTTCTCCGCACATTCCACGTCATCATTGCTTCTGTCATCTGTCTCCAGTCAACCTCAGCTAATCTTGTAAACCTCTATCAAACGCCAAGTAGGCAGAAGATCCACTAAGCCCAACATCCTTGTGTCAGTGCCCATCCATGCTCGTGCTCCATTCACTGTATGGGACGATTGGTCACATCTGTCACGTAGAGCAATGGACATGGTCTATCTAGATTCTGGTGATGAATGGTATCAGTAGCACACTATGTTACAAAAAAGTAAAAATATGATAAGTAAAAATATGGGTAAGTTCAAACTACAATTTATTTGGCATGTTTCAAAAATTATTTGGCACATATGAAAAGATGAAAGCCGGTGTATTATTTTAGAATGGTATAATCCTTAGATATGCGCAGATGCACATGAAGAGACACTTTAAACGAGAAGAAACACCCACGAGAAGGGATGTTAGACTGTGCACACGAAGGGCGATCCCAGCCCTATGAGCAGTGATGAGAACCTTTTAGAGAGAGCCTCAGTTGCCCAACTTCAACCACAAAAGCCACTGATTGATATTGCAATAGTGCCAGCGCGTCAATTTAGTAGGCATGTATTTCTCCTTATCAGTGACAACTTTCAATCCTTCAGCCTCCCCAGGACCAACGGCAATTTGAAAGGAGGAGGGAAACATTCATCTATCATTGTAGGAAGGTTCTGCCGGTCAGATTCTTTGAGGCCTGGTGAACCTCATTCTGGGTGATGGCCTTGGGCCCACGAAGGGCTCAGAGTGCCGCCCTCTGGCACCCCCGTGCCATAGGTTTCGCCACCCCTGACCTAGAGAGTAAGAGACACCCACAATAGGAGGCGAAAGAAACAGTCTCAGGGGAGGGAAGGAGGGACAGAAAATACATCTGATCCAAGATTAAGAACCGTGTGAAAACTTGTGTTTTGAGATAGTACTATAAGCTTCTCGCGCATAGTTTTCCCACTCCCATCGTCTTTTGGGCAGCTACTTCGCATGATTGCCATACACAGCACATAGAAGAACCATTGTTACAGTTTGAAACTGTTGTGATTAACTGTTTTGTGAACATCTTCTATGTTTCCTACTGTGACTTTGAATTTTCTAAATGTGCACCAACAACATACCCACATGTATTGCCGCATTATATGTTCTTTATTCAAAGGGCTTGGTTATCGGGAGAGTACCGTGATGTGGTGGTTTCTATTCTCCACATAGTTAGTAAGTGTTGCCTACGACTGCACATATTGGTGAGAGAGTTGGATTCTGATTGGTGGGAACTTTGGCTTACTTACTATCTGACTCCTTTTCTAAATATTTTGTGTGTAGAGCCTTGATACACAAAGGAAAGTACCCTTAATAGTATCTCTCCGAACCAAAAATCGCTACTATAGCTAGAGGGAAGACAAATCGTTCTGCTGCTGGACTTTCTAGGGTAGCTGACCGCAGACCATGAGTGTTGCTTATTCCTACACCAGCAGGATCGACGACGCATCTCGAGCCTTACAGGCCAGTCTGGTTACTCTACAACACACTGTAAAAAAGGCTTTGAAATAACTTTATAAGGGTGTATTACTATCTTTCCATTAGCTACGTTTCTTCATCAACACAAATCGCATGATCCTCCACTGGGATGGTGATGTACTGAGGGTCCCTCAATACAACCCCTTCTTTAAAATGTGATCCTCACATATTTGGTCTCTTTACTCAAAGCTTTGTGTGTCTGGAATGAAGCGACGAGCTCTACAAATATTCCCCTACAAGATTTAGCAATGTAAGGGGGTTATTTTCCCTCGAGTGGGTTGTGACACGAATGGGAGTCAGGTTATCATCTGTGGAGGGTAATACCTAGAAAGGTTGATTTATAAGTTGTCAATGGTGTGTGAATAAAGGTTATATATATTATTGAAGAAATTAAAAAAAAAGTTTTTTTGCTGGGGTGTTTGCACTTGAATTTTTCTCTTAAAAAAAGCTGCGTGTTCCGTACAGAACCCTGACTCTGTCTCGCGATTCGCGTTGGGCCACCCCTGACCTGGGCACTGCACATGCTGGGATGAATAAAATCTGGAGTAATGTGTAGTCCCAACTTTAGACCAACTATTAGTTTATGTTTATTACTTCTTTCTGTGAAGCCTCCCCGTTCCCACAGTTCACAACCAATTTACGAGTTATAAAGAGTCTAAAATTGTATAACACCACTTAAAAAATGTGGTGGAATTTAGCGGCTTTTTCTCTTTCATTACTGCGACCCATTGAATGAATCATCCCAATATGGTTAAAAATGCAAAAATTAGTGAGGTAACAAGAGGGTCCAATCACCTGTTCATAAGGTTCTGTCTAGACTTGTGGAATAGGCCTTTGGCCTAAGAGATGCTGGTAGAGACTACAAGCCCAGATCCGTGGTGTGAACATTCGTTGGATATCATGTCACATGATGGCAGGAGATTCACTGTACATCAAGGCATGTTGGAATTTTTTGGATGGTCCCAATGAAACCATTGGCAGAAACTTGGAACGTGTCTCAGAGATCTGGGAATTATAAAAAGAAAATACATTCTTGCCATTGATCATTGTATCTGGCTTCCGTATAAGGCATGGGCTTTGATTTCTATACAAGAAGCTAAGGAATAAAGATGATAAAATCATCTCCAGTCTGACTGGGATTGACCTCCGATAAGTATGGAAGCATGAAATGTTCCCATAACAGAGCCGAAAATTGGTTCCTTATTACGGGGAACAGGCAAGTGTCTTCAGCAAAGTCGGAGCTAACGAATCCCTGTGCTGGAGCTGTGGCTTTTTGCCATCTCCCCCTATGGCCGCTTGGGTTTATCTGTCAGTCCTTATGAGTACGGATATGCTTCTTTTTATGTGAACGCTTGCCGTTTAGTGGGAAACCGAGTTTTTCCCATGGATTTTCTCATGGTTTTAATTCTAATTTTTATTTATAAAATTATTTTTAAAAAGGTCCATATTAAAAAGAAATTCATGGAGAGCGGCAAGCATATTTTTGGAGTATTCGCAGCAGAGATATTTTTTTTTGAGTTTTCCTAAAGAATGCTGCAAATTGACTTAAAATGATGGAGATGATGGAAAAGTAAATAAAGAGACGTAAACATCTCTCAAGTGCATGGTACCAATTAGATTAACAGAAAACAAGAAAGATCTCCAGATAGTCACAAAGATCGCCAGCCACATCTAAAGATAGAAGGAACGGACTCACAGCGAGAATTTCAGGGAAAAGAACGGTATACAAATACTCAGATTTCACAGTAGTTAAAGTGAATTGTGCAAATTAGAAAATCTTGTCGCGTCATATACATTAAATTCTAGGTAACAACAAGCAAATAATGAGGCATCGACTTGGCATCGTTGCATCTAATGGTCAGTGCAGTGTATTGATGCCGACCTGCTTCTTGGTGGGATAGCAACTTAGCTGATCCCCCCTATGTCTTCTCTATGACTTCCTTATGTGTAGTCAATTAGTGACTACTCTTCACTTTTCTTAGTTTTAACAATTAAAGTTAGTGAAATGTATATGGCCTTAGAAAAGGTTTCCAACCTTCCACAATTGGAGTGACCCTAACGAAGAGCCATTGGATCTCAAGGGTTGAACCACAGTTCACCTGGCCCTAAAAACCCACCATCTCAATTCTAGCCTCAACTCTTTTGTTTGTAACAACCCCTCCCCATGGTGCTAACCCTGGCTAACAGCCGTTACCAGGAAGCTATCACGAGCTCCTCCAATCCTAACCCCAGATCTATGGTTATAACATTGGCTCATCTCACGATCTAAACACTGCTCTCATGTGTTTTATTGCCTTCAGCAACTAACGTCCTAACCACAACTCCTGGACCTAGCCCCAGCTCTCAATGATCCATCCTCACTCTTGATGGTCATAACCATGGTCATTCTTCATGATCTTATTCATGACCTACCCCAGGTTCCATGGTCCACATATTAAGCCCAAATTTTATAGAAAAGGGGCTTGGGGGACTGCACAAGAATTTTTGTGGTGTTTTTCAAATAATCTGCGAAGGGGATTGGCCCCCTTCCATGATGGTCACTCAAAGGGCGGGCATTGGCAGGCTTTTGTGGGGGCCGCCCTGAGTTTGTATATGCCATGGGGACACAGGGGAGGATCTCTCATTCTTTCTTTTTGCCCTTATGACCGGAGAGGTAAAATTTTTGGCCCCCTCCCCTGCCTCCCATCACCACACCAAATCACAACGCATGATTCCTCCCTTGAGCTCAGTGGCTGGAACGCATTCGCTTAGAGGGGTAAATCATGGCTGCCCATCCGCTACAGTGAGCGCGCTGCGTGCCATACTGATCTCCACTGCAACCGCAGGTTTCCACTCCCAATGTGTCAGCCATCGTCTCCAGCCCGCCACTAACGCCTACCCTGTTGCCATCCCCCTATCCAGTGCTCCTCCTCACGCTCCATGATCCCAGCAGCAAGGCCCGTCACAGTGGATCGACAGCACATTGCTCACGAGGAGCAGGTGGCTGCCAAGAAGAAGCCCGTGGGTCAACCCACCCACGGACAGGCTCATCCTGGTCCCCGCCACTCCCCTTCAGGCAGAGTGGGTGCAGCCCCTAAAAAAGAAGACAGCATCCCCTGTGCCACCAATGTAACTCGGCAGCAACCCTCCCGTTGGTCAGAGTGGACCTGTCCTGACGGCTTTCATTTAAATCGACACATATGTGCAGGTATCCTCGCCCAGCTCCCCTTGTATACTCCCAGCAGTCCCAAAGCTTCTTCCCAGCCTGCCTTTTCCCCCCCTTCCACACCCCTCACGAGTACAACCGGAAGCCAGCACAAAGTTTGGCATCTTCATCCCAGCCTGAGCCTCTGTTCTCCGTCTCCTCAAGCTCCTCCCTAGTTTTACACCCTCCTGCCCACTAACCTCATCAGTTGGCAGGAGTCCTTCGTTCCTAGCTTGCCTCCAACTCCCTGAGCGTACCCTGCAAACACTTGGAAGTCAGCATTATGCCATCTAGTCCCCACAGGGAGCACAGGCGTCTGTCCACCACACATCCCCCAGCTTCCACCAACAGAATGGACACTCTTAGGGTCCAATACTGCAGTGAATACTGCTATACTTGCTCTGAGCTCTCCATCAAAGGGTCCACGGCTGCAGAGCAAGCCACCCTGAAAGCGCCACTCCCTCTAACTTCATCTTCACCCTCATCAATGGTTCACTGGCCACAACCGATTTTCCCAGCTCACTCAACACTTCTTAACAGCCAACCTCAGGCCCTTCACTCTGCAGAGATCAATTTATCTTCCAGGCACGCAGACATCAGCACCTAGTCCCTGACGAGATCAAGAGAAATTTAGAAAAGTTGATTACATGATATATGCCCCTTTCTAATGTTGACCACATACAGTCACAAGGTGTTCCTTCAGAAAAGAACTCAACTTCAACCCACACTTTGCAATTGGCGTCGGCTTTTGCTGTCCTTGGTTCCACTCATTAGCAGAGGTTTCCAGTTCCATCCAGTCCCCTGACCTTTTAATTTTGCATGCATGACACAAGTCCTCAGATGCTTTTAAACTTCATGGGGTTTGGCTTGTTGGAGGTACGACAGAGAATTTTTCCGCTGCCCCCACTCAACCAGTATCGGTTGGGCACCAGACTAAAATCGACTCGTTTTGGGTAAACAATCTTATCTGAGAGCAGCGTTCCCCACACCCTTTCCCTTTCGGCCCCACCACATGGGACACTCAGCAGTCTAACCCTTCAATACACAAACCAACCACGCCTGCGGTTATCAATGAAGGCAACTGCAGATTCTACTCTTCAAGTGGCACAAGTGGCACAGGTTCACTGCAGAGGCAATCATTCCCCCGCGAGTTGCTTCCTCACACAAGAAGTTCCTACTACGGTAACCCCCCTGCCCAACCTGAGAACACCAGTATAAGTCACAAAGACTAGCTTAGAAAAGTTTCATAAACGAAGTTCAGAAAGTGGTTTAGGTAAAATGCTGTGTTACTTGCTGAATCCCCCCCTTCCTCCAACCACGATTGTTCCCCCCTGGGTTGAGTCACCTAAAAAATAGCTTTGGTAAAGTTAGATTAATCCACCACCTATCTCCTTTCCAAAGGTTTCTCTTAATGTCCACTATCAAAAGATGACCCTGCACTTTCATATTTCCTATTGGGGCCATTAACCTGGTCAGGCAAGCGGGCCAGGGGCTTACTTGCCAATCTGTTATTGGTTTGTGGAATGTCTCATGGGGTACCCGAGGTGGTATTTAATTCCATTGTCATTTTGGACAATGGGCTTCAGACAACATGCGTTTCTCTTTCTCCTACATATTTTCACTGTCTCTCATTTGTTTACATAGTCCCTAGATAATTCATCATGAATCCATGCTGTACTCATTGACCCCTATCCGGGACTATTCTGGCTCTCTTCAACAGTTCCATCCCAGGACACCCACTAGCCAAGGTACATAAGACAACCAGGCTGTAGGAGCAAAGCTAATGTAGGAACTGCACAATTCACATAATATCAGTCTGTGATCGATAAGTCTACAGCATCAGAAATAATGTTGCACATAGATAGCGTCCATTGTGGTCCCTTTCCCTAGACAGGGTCATCACAGCAGAGTAAACCATTCAGAAGTCATAGTCAATAGTCGAGCCATAGATCAAGAATATGGTAGTCACTAAGCAGAGAGATCAAAGAGGCTTTCAAAGTTTTACAATGCATTAGGAGGCATTAAAACATGTAGACCGTTGAGGAAATATTTCTTTTAACACTAGGATCACAACGATTGGCAAAAATCTTTAATCAGACAGAGTCCATGGTGTCCGTAGAAACAGACATAAGAAGTCACAACCACTGAATACAGAGGATCATGGTGGAAGACCACCAGTGGTCACAGTGCCAGGTCTCCATACCTTCCTGAAAGTGGACTAATAGCATACTAAAATCAAATAATGGCTCAACCAATCTTATGCAAGAGGGAAGGAAAGAACCATTTAATGACTGGTGCCTTACAACACGGACTAATTGATATCCAGATCCATGTTGAAGATACGTAAGTTCATATGCCCGTGATTTTACACATGCAGCAGTATACAAGGGATTGTTGTGTCGGGGCTGTTAAGTTACTCAGCTGAAATGGCAAAGAGCTGTCACCCCCCGGAGCGTCTTTCAGCTTGCCCAATCCATGACAAGGCATGGCTTAGATCTCAAAACCTGTCATCCACCCGAGCACGACAGCTCATCAGCTGTATTTAAACCTCAGCCGCTGGACCAATTTACCCAATTGAAACTTACCTCCCCAGGCTGCTTTGGCTTGGTTGTAAGTGTCTATACATGCCATATGTGCGATTACAGAGGATAGCTATTTTATTGCTCCTATTTACATATTCCTTTTTTTTTTTCGTTTCACTTCCGATGTCGTTTTTCCCTCTTCGTTAGCGCTAAGAATAGAGGTTTGACACCAGGAGTGTTAATGTGTTTTTATAGGGCCACATGACTTTATAAGTAAAATGCCCCTAAAGCCTGAAAATAAAAGGAGAAAATCCGCTGAAAAGTAAATAAACACGGATGGATTCAATAAATGGTGAGATGTCGACTGGAGGAATAGGACAATCGTTCATGGAGCCTTCTTCTTCTAGAGACATATAGCCATGGTCTAGTAACACTGACTCTCCATTAGTACCGTCGATAAACATCACTTCACACAAACATAAAACCCAATGTGCAATCCAAATACCTCTCTTTATCTAATCGTGTAGTAAACAGAGCCATCAATAGCATATATACATCACCAGTTCCTGGCTCAATTATGTATCATTTCAAATAAAGTCGCACACTAGGTTCCTGTGTTCCACTGAACACACCGAAAACCCGGTGTGTCCTTATGTGGCTTTATTTGGACTGGATTGCCTATTATCCGCGGAACGGGATTTATATATTCTATGATGTCCTTGTCGCCAAGATTTATATAAAGAAGATATTTGGATTGCACATTGGGTCTATTTTTTGTGTGAACTCTGCTATTCTACTACCCTACAAGACAAAGTTTGACACCAGTCCTGTGTGCAAATCTGTATACACTTTTGTCTCAAGTTCTCTATCAAACCCTAACCCCTCTATCAGTCTTCTCAGATTCAGTAGATTTCATAACTAAGATTCAGTGATCTCACTACTCTAAGATTCCTTAAAGTCTTTGCGCGCCAAATAAAGTAGAGTGGTACCCATATGTTAATACAAGGGTCCTTGAGAAATCTGTTTTGCAAGGGGGGTTTTGTAGAGGGGCAACTACCACCTCCTTTCCACCATATAGGCAAATTTATCCAACAGACAAAAGAATAGCACTTTACTTTAGGTATTCAAGGCTGCCCTCCCGGATTTGGCTGATGGATTCACCTGTTAAATGTTTTTTCTAAGTGTGGACACCTACCATGACTTATAGCGGTATAGCTACAGATTAGTTTGGCCATGTTTGTTTTCGTCTCTTTTCCGCATGTCCGGGTGGGGGGAGTCTCCTTTCTAAGTTGTCCTACCAAGTATTACTGATTATTATACTTGATAGTAATGATTGATCATTGTTTGGAATCAACCTATTCTACATATTACAGAGTGGAAAACCTAAAGTCTCACATTTAGTTACAATCACTTTACTTTCTCGGGTCTTATGTGTTTTACATGAGAGTCTGAAGCCTTCTTCACTTTTCCAAACCACCTATAAAATCTGATTGATCTCCCGTACAGCAAGTCTACACCCCACTATAGCTCCTCATGACGAGCCTCGCACCAGATGCCTACTGTACCACTGCTTAATCGTAACTGCCATATAGAAATCCTTTTTCGACAGTCCTTCGAAATCTGGGCACCAGATATAACCCAGACCGTATATGAACATTGTGGCATGTGGCTGTTTGTGGAAGGCTGGTGTCTACCTATAGATGTGTGATGGTGTAACTAAGTTACGATCTTTTGTCCGTTGTGGTAAGAAATGAGCTACGAGCCCATCAGGAATTGATACCATCCGAGTACCTGTATGAGATTGACAACATTGACATGGTCTGTGGACACCCATTGACTTTAACCAATTGATTATTTGTTCCTCCCTGTCAGTGTTATCTATATAGAGGTCATTGTACAGGGAGGGGAGGAGATAAGCTGTGCCATCTATTGTCAGTAGTGATGTAATGATGGGTCAGTGTTATCTATAAAGAGGTCATTGTACAGGGAGGGGGAGGAGATGAGCTGTGACATCATCTATTGTCAGTAGTGATGTAATGATGGGTCAGT
>WNYA01001119.1:32846-89018 GCA_019512145.1 Engystomops pustulosus
ATGATGGGTCAGTGTTATCTATATAGAGGTCATTGTACAGGGAGGGGAGGAGATAAGCTATGACATCATCTATTGTCAGTAGTGATGTAATGATGGGTCAGTGTTATCTATATAGAGGTCATTGTACAGGAAGGGGAGGAGATAAGCTGTGACATCATCTATTGTTAGTAGTGATGTAATGATGGGTGAGTGTTATCTATATATAGGTCATTGTACAGGGAGGGGAGGAGATAAGCTGTGACATCATCTATTGTCAGTAGTGATGTAATGATGGATCAGTGTTATCTATATAGAGGTCATTGTACAGGGAGGGGGAGGAGATAAGCTGTGACATCATCTATTGTCAGTAGTGATGTAATGATGGGTCAGTGTTATCTATATAGAGGTCATTGTACAGGGAGGGGGAGGGGATAAGCTGTGACATCATCTATTGTCAGTATTTGTATACAGGTGTTATATTGTGTTGTAATCCTGTCTGTGATGGAAATGGTGCGGCTCCTACACCAATAAAACTGATAAAAAAATTGATAACCTGAGAGGAATGAAAGCCACCCCATGGATTCTGGTGTTTGACAAGCCAACGAATGATGTCTCCACAATATGCCAGATCCTCTTTCGTTGTTATCTCCTTAGAGAGTAAGGCCAGAACGACGTATGAGGCCGTCTCTGATTGCAGGTACCAGGAAGTTCCCCAGTGCTTGGCTCCATCTATTCAGAGAATCACAATAGAAAATTTACAATTGTTTCCTCAGAATTTATAATGTGGTATATTT
This sequence comes from Engystomops pustulosus, assembly GCA_019512145.1. Classification (NCBI taxonomy): domain Eukaryota; kingdom Metazoa; phylum Chordata; class Amphibia; order Anura; family Leptodactylidae; genus Engystomops; species Engystomops pustulosus. The sequence continues at coordinate 33,620 of WNYA01001119.1, forward strand.
TATGTTGTATTTGCTTATATTAGACATCTGCATGGAAATTCTATACATGAAATTTTCATTTCCCTTTCATCTTGAGTGAAGGATGGTATTGAAATATCCTCTTTAAGGGGAACCTGTCACCAGGGACCTCATTTTCACTAAAGACAGGTTGCAGAAGCCCCTCACACTTGCAGTGCAAATCTGCCTTTCTGCCTTTTATAAGCATTTGCATTACAATATAATTGTGTGTTATAACTTACCTTGCACCCTGACAGAATCCTCTGTGTAGTCCAAGGGGTTGGGCTTTGGTTTGGATGCCTTTCAAAAAAACAACATGTGACTTGTCTGTGCTGCTCATTCCTCATCCCCCAACTTTGTGCTCCTGTACAGTTACTCCCACCTGCTCGTTCACAGAGGTCAGCTGACATCAGTGTGGAAGGGAGGAACTTTACAGGAGCACAAAGGTGGGGACCAAGAGCTGAGGAGTCTGCAGCACAGACAAGTCACATGTTATTTTTTTTAATCCATCCAAACCAAAGCCCAACCCCTGTGACTACCCCAGGATTTTGTCAGGGTGCAAGGTAAGTTATAACACAGAATTATATGGTAATGCAAATGCTTATAAAAGGCAGAGAGGCATTTTTGCACTGCAGGTGTAATGGGCTTCTGCAACCTGAGGTGAAAATGAGGTCCCTGGTGACAGGTTCCCTTTAAGAAGTACATATATTTTTGATAAGATCCTTACAATAAAACAATCTTAGCTTGGTTTTCCAAGGATCCTAGAAAACCACATGAGGACAAAAGGTAAGGAATACTGGCTCCTGGCTGCAGTGTTTTGGAGGTCTTTGGTTACCTGGCAGGGCCCATTTCGCTTGGAGTGTCAGCAGCCCTGCCAATCTGTTGCAATCATTGAAATAGAACAAGTTATGGGATCTAACTGGGATCCAATGACCCCAATGTTTCCAGCCGGGTGACCTGGTAACTGACGACCACCACAACCTTGGGACACTAAGCGTTTACTAATGAAACATTTTGTGACTATATAATTTGAGAAAAATATGTTAGTGTATTTGTTATTATAGGTACAGTATGTTTTTTAATATCTCACCTTCTGTTTTGACCTTCTCGTCCAGTTTCTTCAGGAGCTTATCTCTTAGCTCATGGTCTCCTGATAAGGTGAAGACATATGCCAGAAGAGCCTGGGTGCTCAACGACTCATCAACGTCCACTGATTTCCTAAGACAACTCAGGGCATCTTCCACAATCGTTCCCTAAGGACAACATAAACCATTTTTACAGACACATTGGTGTATTCACAAAAAAAACCCAGTTTGGTTAAGGAACCAATTCAACTAAAGTCGCAAAAGCCTTGATAGGCTCCTCAAGATAGGTCAACAGTAGTAGAGGGTCTGAATCCTAAACCTTGCACCATTCAACGACCAGTGGACATACAGTACATGCCTTTGCATGACAGTAGTGCTAAAAAACGGCAAATAATGCAAATTGAGCTGTATTTTAGCAGTACCCCCGCAATGCAGTCCTATTCTTCTATTTCCACATCCACCCCCCATATAGTTTGAAAACTGATGAAAGGTCATCCGTACCAGAGGGCCCTAAAATCTTGCTTAATCTACCGTACTTAAAGGGATTTTCCCATAAAAGAAAGTTCTCAAATTTTAATCCCCTAGTGATGTTTACATAGTAAAGATAATTTTTAACCCTATACTTTACAATTTTACTCAATTTTATTGCTGTTTTAGCTCCTGTGATACAGTGATGGTCAGTGTAAGTTTCCAGAGTGTGGGCCGGGACTCTCTGAGCAGACACTTCTTGATTCCTCTGTGCTATGAGATGTTGTGAGCTGACAATGTGCTTAGATTATCAGGGTCCAGGGTTTATCTATAATTTTATTTAGCTTTTGAACAGTCTACTAGAATCTGAGACATAGATAAAGAGAATCCTTCCCCTGAGGTAAAGACCTTATCTATCTATAGCTAGTAGAGTAAGTCTCTGCACACTGCTGCTTGCTGTTTGTCTGAGCTGGTCTTGCAGGGGGAAGGGGCATGAGGCAGAGAGCACTGCAGTGTGCAGACAAGAGAAGCTATTCATGAGAAGAATCTGACCATAGTCAGAAAATTTACAGTCGGATGCCGGGACAACCAAAATTGTATACACCAGGACTGATAGAGGTTGGAATTATATCCATGAAATGCTGTATTTTTATTAATAACAGTGAATTAGAGAAGGTGTTATTTGTTATCCTAAGTATATTTAAGAATCGTGTGGAAATGGCCCTTTAATAAAACTAAATAGTCTTATTCTTAACGAAGTCAAATAAGGAAAAAAGACTTACATTGAGTACTATCCGATGTTCCAGCAATGCAAGTGTGATATAGGCCGTGCGTGCAACATCATGGTCGGTCTAAAGTTAAAAAGAAGTTTAGAAATGTAAAATTAATCTGTAAATTCATGTGTCAGCGCGGTAGTGTAGGGTTCATATCGCAAGGTAAGAAACATGGGTTCTATAGAAAGTCAAAAGAATAACTAAAGGGTCCGAGCTTCATACTAGTTCTAGTACACCCCCAATCAGTAGTAATTGATTATGTTTTCCATGCATTTTTTGTAGATTCCCCAAATATATTTTGGGGATGTCTAAAAATTTGTTTGCTCAAGAATGATGTCTAGCGATAAACATGAATGTCACTGCCGGCTAATATATTACGCTTATGAGGACATTATAACTAGCATCACCACTTATCCTTCCCACCACTTCCAATAAATCCCGCTCTACTAGTGTCTGAGGGCACCTAAGTCTATATTCACCTCAAGGTGATTGTTGAAGAAATCTCCCCCGTCTTTGAAGCAGCCATCAGGCTTTTGATAGGTCTGCATCCAGGTCACAGCCTTCTGAATTTGGTTCTCGTCTATGAAGATGTACTTCTGTGCACCACTGAAAGCCTTGACCACGAATGCTGTGAGCCTGGAAAAAAATGGGAAAAATTACAATATCTGCAACATTTAACACAATTTTTTTAATACAAAAATGAACATAATCCCGGTTCATAGGTTGAGTCTGACATTGCATTTCGGTCTTAAGTATGAAAAAGGAGCTGAAATTTCGACATATCGGTGGGAATTTCTTAAGACCGGCATATTGAAAGCCAGCTTTAGTTCCCCCCCTTCCGACGTACTGGATATACGAAGAGACTCAAGCTTCTTAGTATACACCGGAATGACCTGGCATAGACTTCATCTATAGTCTCCAACATTTTCTGGGCCGGGGCTAGGCGTTCATGCCCCCCTTCCCCCTGTTACTCCCAAAGTGCTGTGTAGAGCCCAAAACTGTTCGAAATGGGTTTTTTTACATGCCTCATCATACTGGTGGACAAGACATGTTGAATTCCCCTCTATTTAAAGAGGCAAAGTCAGAAATAAAAAATGACCCAACTTACACCAACAATCGAAATAGCACGTTATGGACTCAAGTCATGCTCTAATTTGCCTCATTTTGGGTCACTTTTTCCGTTAAATGAACCCAACTAATTGGAGGTGCAAAGTAAGACTAGTCGGTCTTATACTATAATATTAATATATATTTATATGACTTTTTGGCATCAAAAGTTAGACTAGATAGTTTTATACTATACTTGATATTCACAAAATCTAGCACAGTTTGTGACTGTTTTCTATATCATTCGACCTTCAAATTTTGTTTTATGCCAGAAGATGCGCCTATGGGCACAATGTTTTCATGCCGATTTTGTACAGTTTACACAGTTTTATATCTCATTCTCTGAAGACAGAAAACACATTTTTCGAGTTCTTAACAACCCCTTTGAACACTCTATATGGCAGTTGGCTCCAGTTGTTGTTGGTATATAGCAGTGGTGGCGAACCTATGGCACTGGTGCCAGAGGTGGCACTCAGAGCTCTTTCTGTGGGCACCCAGGCCATCACCCCAACACAGAGTTTGCCAGATGTTCCTGTAAAATGGCGCTGAGCATGGCACTTCCTGGGTTGTAATGGACCGCAGGAGGAAGCCTTGAGTCCTGACTCGCAGGAGGAAGTTTTGACTCAAGGCTTCCTCCTGTGGTCCATTACAACCCAGGAAGTGCCATGCTCAGCGCCATTTTAAAGCAACATCCTTGGCTGCCGGGACTACAGGAGGAACGAGAAGGTATGGCTAGAGAGAGATTATTTTTGGAGCTCCTGCTCTGGGAAACCAGATTCTACCTTTTCAGGGGACCCTGCAAGAAAGCTACAATCCAAATTTCTCCATCTTATTTCTATTATATTGGTGAACTCAGGACGCCATTACGATTGAAACCTGTGATAGAGCAGGTCAATAAGTTACTGCTCAAATTGTCATGTTGGCACTACGCAACATATAAGTGGGTTTCGGGTGACGTTTGGGCACTCTATCTCCAAAAGGTTCACCATCACTGGTATATAGTATGTAGATGACAAAACTAACTTTTTGGGCAATGTCAAAACTGCTGCACACACTGAGCGACTCACAGACCGTAGCTGTTGGTTTACCTGCATTTTAATACTTACCATATATTTTCAGAGCTACCTGGGAAAAATACATAGGATCCATTTTCTGTCCTATATGTAAGCTGCTTCTGGTAGCCTGGAAATAAAGAGTACATACTGTCATACATAAAAAATACCATTTTAAAAGTTTCTCCATCAGGAGATGGTATAATATAGTAGTATGAAACATAAGAAAATCAAGAACAGTTAAGAATAAAAACTGGTAAGATGGAATATCTTCTACAACTATAAAGCAGTGTATCACCATTTCCAGTCTGCTTTTATTTTCTCATCTATTTTTTTGTCTGGTTTCTGTCCATGATTATGGCGGCTGCCATGTTACTTGTTGCTTTTACGGAAGCCTCATTGAAATAGGCAACTATAGACGGTTGTTGACCTATTGAGGTGTATTGAAGAATTTACCAAAAAATGTTCAGCGCAGTGACGGGAAATAGATGAAAATTCCTTCAAAACCTCTATCCAGGGTGGCTATAGCCAGGGAGACTCCCCTGGGCCGATCATAGCCATGGTCAGTTGCATCAATTTGCAATATTGTTAATGTATCCGGGTCAGGTGGCCGAACCCGAACAATGAATCCAACCATCAGGTCTGCTCATCTCTACCACTGACATATTTGATCTTTTACATCCACTGCAAGAAAAAACTGGAACATCTTTCTGTGAGAACCCTGTGGGTGGTTTTTTCTTCTACTCCTCCTGGAAATGTGTAATGAAATTGGCAGCTGGCTGTCACCATTGCCTTTGTCTGTCAGACTGTGTAGAGACTGTAAAATCAGTGTCTGTTCAGGCTTATGCACTATCCTCTATCCATAAATTACAGCCCAGGATGTGTTGATCATTTTGTTCCATTCTGTCTTTGTTAGTCTGAACACTGGTGTTTTTTAGCAGTCTTTGTAGGGGGCTGTAATTCATATAAGGTCTTTTTAGACTAGGGCTCTTTGCCTGCTATAATCTTGTACCCAACTAGCAAGTGTTCATTCAGTCTTCTGTATTCTGGTATCTTTGACCCTTTGCTTAATCTTAGTAATGTTGTACTATATTGTCATTTTGGTTTGGTTCTGACTTGTATTTGGTAGCTATCATTTTCTGTTTGGGTTGTCTAGTCTTTGTGTGTGCACTTTTGGCACAGGATGGGGACATCGACCAGTTGTATCCTACCGCTCCGGGTAGATAGTGAAACTAGGCAGGGGATAGTTGGGAAGGGGGTTTAGTCTCAGGACCCACTGTCTTTGTCTATCCCTACAGTAAATCCTGACCAATTCCCTACAGCAGTAATACAGACATGTTATTCCCAAGTTGAAGGGTAACCTACTTCAATTATAGAAAATAACAGAGCAATGACAATTACAGTCATACAATGTGATTTGAACCAATCACACCCCTTACCTTCATTCAGGGCTTCTATAATTTTGGCTTTTTGTTCAGGTGTCAGTTCTTCTATAGTCTTGAGATACTCCATTGTGCGCGTATATCTCACCATCTTTGCTGCATTTTGTTCTCCGCATCCATCAGGCAAATAGATCATGTCCTCCAAGTTAATAGCCATGTTGGCTACGATATCACCTGGGGAAAAAAGTTGCATGGAAAGCTTATATTATATATTTATACATAGTACAAAAATATCCATCTACACATTTCCAAGCAATATGGCCAGTATGGATGGGTACTTCTGGAAAGGAATATAGCTGAAAGCAACTCACCCATAACAATGATATGTGCACGTTCAGAGCCTTCTACCAGTCTCTCTGGAGTCTCAATTTTAATAGCGAATTCGTCAGTGTCTTCTTCAGGAGTAGAGATAAAACAACATTTAGAATATAAACATAAGACCTCTTCCACTAATGGTTTAAACATTGCAAAATAAATTTTCAAGGAGAACACAATTGGGACCTTTCTATTCATCTTGTGTCAAGTAAATGGGTGTCATGACCCTCTGCTGGCAGGCTTGTGAACCACACCCAGCTTTTCTTTAACTCTGGAAAGCTGGGTTGCCGGTAATTGGGCTCAGGGTTGTTTTGCTGTGGTGAGCGTTGCCCTAGTGCTGTATTTAATCCTGCCACATGGGTATCTCAGGGCGGATTATACTGACTGGTCTGGCTGTGAACCAGCTCTGGGAACTTTGCCTATCACCCTGCCTTGCCTGGACCCTGTATCCTGCCAAGCCTACCATTCCTGGACCCCTGTATCGAGCAAAGCCTGCCATGCCTGAACCCCTTTATCCAGCCAAGCCTAATATGCCTGGACCCCTGTATAATCCTGCCTTGCTTGGACTCCCATGTCCAGCCAAACCTGGACCCCTGTATCCACTCAAGCCTGCCTTGCTTCTACTCCCGTATTCTGCCAAGCATATCTTGCATGGACTCCTGTATCCTGCCAAGCGTACCATGCCTGGACCTCTGTAACCAGTCCAGCCTCCCTTGCTTGGACTCTCGTATCCTGCCAAGCCTGCCATGCCTAGACCCCTGTATCCAGCCAAGCCTACCAAGCCTTGACCCCTGTATCCAGCTAAGCCTACCAAGCCTTGACCCCTGTATGGAGCAAAGCCTGCCATGCCTGAACCCCTTTATCCAGCCAGCCTAATATGCCTGGACCCCTGTATCCCTTGTAATCCTGCCTTGCTTGGACTTCCCATGTCCAGCCAAACCTGGACCCCTGTATCCACTCAGCCTGCCTTGCTTCTTCTCCCGTATCCGGCCAAGCATATCTTGCATGGACTCCTTGTATCCTGCCAAGCGTACCATGCCTGACCTCCTGTATCCAATCCAGCCTCCCTTGCTTGGACTCTCGTATCCTGCCAAGCCTGCCATGCCTGACCCCTTTATCCAGCCAAGCCTACCAAGCCTTGACCCCTGTATCCAGCCAAGCCTACCATTCCTGACCCCTGTATGGAGCAAAGCCTGCCATGCCTGAACCCCTTTATCCAGCCAAGCCTATATGCCTGGACCCCTGTATCCCTGTATAATCCTGCCTTGCTTGGACTCCCATGTCCAGCCAAACCTGGACCCCTGTATCCACTCAAGCCTGCCTTGCTTCTTCTCCCGTATCCTGCCAAGCATATCTTGCATGGACTCCTGTATCCTGCCAAGCGTACCATGCCTGGACCTCTGTATCCAATCCAGCCTCCCTTGCTTGGACTCTCGTATCCTGCCAAGCCTGCCATGCCTTGACCCCTTTATCCAGCCAAGCCTACCAAGCCTTGACCCCTGTATCCAGCCAAGCCTACCATTCCTGGACCCCTGTATGGAGCAAAGCCTGCCATGCCTGAACCCCTTTATCCAGCCAAGCCTAATATGCCTGGACCCCTGTATCCCTGTATAATCCTGCCTTGCTTGGACTCCCATGTTCAGCCAAACCTGGACCCCTGTATCCACTCAAGCCTGCCTTGCTTCTTCTCCCGTATCCTGCCAAGCATATCTTGCATGGACTCCTGTATCCTGCCAAGCGTACCATGCCTGGACCTCTGTATCCAATCCAGCCTCCCTTGCTTGGACTCTCGTATCCTGCCAAGCCTGCCATGCCTTGACCCCTTTATCCAGCCAAGCCTACCAAGCCTTGACCCCTGTATCCAGCTAAGCCTACCAAGCCTTGGCCCCTGTATCCAGCTAAGCCTACCAAGCCTTGACCCCTGTATCCAGCTGAGCCTTCCAAGCCTTGACCCCGGTAATCCCCTAAGCCTTGATGACCCCTGTATCCAGCCTGAGCCGACTAAGCTTGACCCCTGTACAGCCCGCTACCCAAGCCTTGACCCCTGTATCCAGCCAAGCCTACCAAGCCTTGACCCCTGTATCCAGCTAAGCCTGGACCCCTATATCCTACCAAGCTTGCCTTGCTTGGATCACTGTATCCAGTCAAAACTGACTTATTCTTTGTGTTTCTTGTTACTGTAATAAATGTTTTAACTTAAAAAACATTACAAGGGGTTTATTGTGTTATCCCTTTTAGAATCTGGACCCTAGAATGGCCGAATTGATCACTTTTATCAATCTGGCAAACTACTGCACAGGAAGTGTAGAGTTTTATGATGAGCGTTCAAATGTATGATATGACTGGCCTCATTGGGAAACCCAACTACAGAGCAAATCTCTATTATGTCCTTGAGAGTGCAAAATGTAAAACCATTACACCACACATATATATTGTCCCAGTATAGGCAGAAGACAACACATATTGGGTTGGAAATCCAAGAGCTGAATCCATTGGATTTGTATTTCTGCATTGAGTTGCCAGTTTAAAATACCATGGGCCAGATTTATCAAAAAGAGGCAACTACACTATGTGCAGTTTGCCTCATGAATGTGCAGGGTGCAGCAGATTATTGAATACTGGCGCACGGTCCTGGTGCCCCTTGCACTGTGCAGGAAATGTGCACCAACTTTTTTTTGAGCGTGCCACCAAATTCTGTCGAGTCTAACTAAGCAGTAACTGCCCCTTTAGGTGCACATTTTTCTGTCTTGTCGGACACTGAGCACTGACACAAAACTGGTGCAAACACTTCTTAAATTTATGCGCAAGCTCCAAAGCTTCAGTGCAAAGTCAGACACAAAACGGGCACCATAGATATGGCCCCATGTACAGATTTAATGTAGATGTAAGTAAATGTAAGTTCAGAATTTTTATTGTATATTCTTGATGATTCATATTTGTCTCTTCTCCCTTTTTGTTACCTGATGGGAAAATAAGGAATGTCTCGGTCTTTTCATCTTCATATCCTTTTGGCTGAAAGGAAACAAGAATATTGTATTTGCTGGTCATAAAATTTCAACTGTGTAAATTCTTAACCTAGAATGTTTGTTGTGCACCAAAAATATATATTAAAGCAACCAAAGGGGTAATCATAGGTTTGTGCAACCCATCCTTCCGCAAGGCCTGTAATATCTGAAGTTGAGGTGGGAGATGCTGACCCTGAAGATGGCTCCACTGGATATGATGCCTTGACACCAGGAGCACTTGGAGCTTGAGCCCAAGTGCTCTTTAGTCCTGGGGTTTAGTTTAAGCACCTTTTTCAAATGTTAGTTGTAACTTGTAAAATTAATATTTCGGGTGTTTTTTGGGTACTCCTTAAGGAAAGGGGTAGCATCTAATCAACAGCTAACGACTAGAGATGAGCGGGATTACTTTTAAAGTTCAGGTACAGGGTTAAGGGTTAGGGTGCGTCCAGCGCGACCCGACCATATTGTAGGATTGGTGGCCGTGCCATGGCAATAATTGGCCAGGGGCTCATAACTACCAACAACTAAACTATGACTGACTTTCTTGAAACATTATGGTAGGAAATATTTCCCCAAAATGAACATGTCTAATAGTTATTTCCAAATTTGCAAGCTAATAAATACTGAGCATTCAGTTCCTCTTAAAATATGTAGAAGATATGTACATCGCACTATAGAAATTGTATGTCATTTATATATCTCACCTTGACCACAACAGTTTTCTCCACAGAGTCCTTTCTGTGCTCCTTGTCTACCAGAAGAACATTTTCCGTGCACTCTCCAGCCAATTCTATTGATCCACTGACGACGTGAATCTTAAGTGTCTCTGAAATAAAAAAAAGTCAGAAAGTTATTAAGATTCTTAAGATTCCAACTAAATGAAACATTTGACCTTGTAGGAAAAGTGTTTTGTGTTATTAGATGCTCAATAAGGATCTGAATGAGTGGATCTGTTAAGGCTCTGGGGAACCGAACACGCACCCCTATAAAATCTGCTATTGGTGCTGGCAATGTTACGGTTTGGGACACAATTTTCAACTTGTGTCCACTCACAACCAATGTTGAGACCTTTTTACATGGCCCCACCATGTCGTGCCCAGACTTAGAGGGAGAGCATGGGACTGATAAACAAGGCTGAATTTTATGAGAACCTAAAACTGCAACCAAATAATTCCTCCTGACCTCACAGCTTTTCCCATGGTTTGATTTTTTGGGGAATAAGAATTTCTGTGCATTCAAGGTACTAACGTTCTTGAGAAAGACAAGGTTATGATTTGGGGCACTAACCCCATAGACCCTATAGGAGGGCAAGTGTTTTGTTAATATGTGAAGGGAGAACTGACAGAAGATCTTTCATTTACATTCCAGTGTTGACACTAACGATGTAAAAATAACGATCACAATCTTTTTATACCACAATTAGTGCAGCCAATTGACCATTAAGACTATCGTAAGTGACAAAAATGTAATGTCCAATCACTGAATACTGTTATCCAATAATCAAATATTTAAAATAATGAAAATTTGCAGTACTTGGATTTAGGGCAGAAACATCCCAGGAGAAAGTGTGTGAATGTCCCTCACAGACGCATCTGGCCTGCTCCTCATCCTTATCCGTTATGAGATTATCTGAATCTGATATCGATATGACAATCTGTTGTGATAAAAGGAAATACATTTCAGAACATCCATGTGTAATTCACGCACAAGGCTAAGAACATACATGTATTATTCATGTGCAAAGGTAAACTTTTGTGTTCAATAAACTTTATTGAAATTGGTCAATAACAAACTTGAGAGTAATTACAAAATTAAGTAAGGGTAAACTTTTTAGTTATCTGACCATATATTCTTTATCAAACAATCTTCATACCTAACAGTTGACCAATTTTTGATGCAAAACCATTTACCAAAGAATGTAGAATGTTTTATGCTAAAGGTTGTCGCTGAAATCTGTTGTGTTTAGTCCTCCATTCCAAATACAACGATACAGAACTTTTTGGGAAAATCCCATCTGCATTTAATCGGACAGAGCTTATAATGGAGAATGTTTGCCTTTAGAGTTGATTGAAATGTTTGACCCACTTAGCAGCAAGGCTAGGCCCTTATGGCCACTTATTACTGCTAATTTATAGGTTGCACTTGAAAGATCTATGTCTTTTTCAAACTTATATAATGGCTCAGGCACAACAAGCCGCCTACCTGGGCAAGTGTCAGGGTCCCAAGGGTGCTCTACGGGCCCACCCCGGAGCCGAAATTTTTTTTCAACCCCCACATTAATTGTACTAGTGTCACACTAAGACACTGGTACAAATGATGACCTACCATGCCTTTCATCGCTCCCCTGAAGCAGCGCTCTGAAGCCGGCACACATGATTCTTCAGTGCTGCCGTGTACAGCGAGCGCATGCTGAAGAAAGAAGACGACTGCTGGAGCTGCTTCAGGGGATTAAGGAAAGGTGAGTTTTTTCCCAGAGTGGTGGGGGGGGCAGTGTGGTTTATGGGGGGACAGTGTGGCTACGTTGGAGGGAGGAAGTGTGGCTTATGGGAGGACAGTATGGCTTATAGGGGAACAGTGTTGCTTATGAGGGGACAGTGTGGCTATGGGGTGGACAGTGTGACTGCGTGGGATGGACAATGTGGCTTATGGGAGCACAGTATGGCTTATGGGGGGACAGAGTTGCTTATGACAGGACAGTGTGGCTTATGAGGACAGTGTGGTGACAGTGTGGGGTATGTGAGGGACAATGTGGCTTATGGGGGGACAATGTGGCTTATGGGGGGCAGTGTGGCTACTGGCGGGAGGTACTGTGTGGCTACTGGGTGGAGGGACAGTGTAGCTACTGGAGGGAGGCAGTGTGGCACCATGATGGGAGTTTTCTGAAAAGGGGCCCACTAAGGCTCTGTCACCCAGGGGCCTACTTAAACCTGGAGCCGGCCCTGCTTATTTACTATGATAGTTGTAAAAATTGTTACAAACTTGCTCCAGTTGGAGAGTAGCACAGAAAATAAACATAGACATATTCCACAACAGACTTATAGATATGCAAAATGAATCTAACATTTTGCACAATTTGGTAGATTTGATGCACATGATGGCACTGTAAGCTATAGTAAAAAAAAAAAAAAACCTCTCGTGATAATCCTGACCTATTCATGAACTATATTTTTTACTTCGGGTGGACAGAAATACACCATTTCTCCAGCAGCTCCATAAAAGGCATAATTGGCAAATTTAAAGTCCCTTACTGACTATGGTGCACATTGGAAGTCAATAAGTGGTTAAACATTCACAAAATCTGTTTTCTTACCAGAATACATTTCTCCACGTAGCTGAAGACCACGGCTTGTACTTTAAATTGCTCTCCTTGTACTACAGAGTAAGGGACAATCAGGTCAACAAAGTAAGGTTGGAATGTGGTGAGCTCAACGTTACTGACGCTGCCAAAACCGGTCTTCCCCAAGCAGAAGGCGTCCGTCACCCACTTAGTGATTGTGTGGGGGGTGGTGCGGTTTATTACAGTGTGCCCGTCTGAGCTGTAAGATAAACAAGGAACACAACGAAATATGAGTGTGAATTAGGTTTGGAATTAAGTCAAAGTGGATCAGTAAAAATCTGTGCAATCTCTCTCATATATCATTCATATATTCAAAGATTTATCATTCATGTATAGAAATGGAGGTTACTTACCCAACAGGAACTAAGTCGTACAGCCACCTGTCTGGGAAGTAACTTCTTGTATAATCTTTCCGGGTCTTTTTTTCAGTGGCTAGAAATGGTAAGTATTTGTTAAAAAGAAACATGGCCATAAGCACTAATTAGAATAGTCACAAAACAAATGGTGCTTCATCAGGCTGATGCTAGTAGAGCAATGCGAAAAATAAATGAAAGGGGTTTTTCACACGAAAGAAAATTCTCAATCCCCTAATGATGTTGCCACAATAAAGATCATTTTAACCCCTTACTTACAATGTTACTCAGTGTTATTGCTGTTTTAGCTCTTATCACACCCTAGGCTGCTCAGTGCAAAATCCCAGGGTGTGGGCGGGGCCTCTCTAAGCAGACACATTATTATCCATCTAGTTCTGTGGTTACATTATCAGGGGACAGGTGTATATGCACCTTCATCTGGATTCTGACATTGTACTAACACACATAGAAGGAGAAATGACACAGATCAGAGATGAGATGCATGAGATTACACATAGTCTGATAGATACAGGCTGACACTTTTACACTTTTAGCTCTGTTACATCTCACAGATATGTGCCTGCCTCCCCCTTCCCCTGGATCACTTATCTCCTTGTAGCTTGTAGTTTGCAGCCTCTCTCTCTGCTCACCATGTGCTGACAGAAAGTGATCAGTGAGAGTCTCTGAACTCCGCAGGCTCATAGCAGAGAGTGACAGAAATCTCATCTGCATGATGTCACACAGAAATCCAAGAAGGCGGCCACCTGACCCTAAGTCAGAAGTTACAGGGTCGTGTCTAGGGGCAACCAAAATTGTGTACAGCAGGACTGATAGAGACAGGTTGGACTTGTGAAATCTATCTGTGAAATGCTGCATTTTTGTTAATAACAGTGAATTAGAGAATGTGTTATTTTGTTCTCCTGAGTACATATAACAAACTTGTCTTTGTGGGAGGAATATCCCTTTAACTAATATTTGTTTTCCTTTGGTTGGTGTGATACTCGGCTGTATCAAACTCTTGGATCAGTTTGGAATACTCTTTAACCATAAAGAAATTTTCCAAAATTGTATTTTACACATGACGTAATCTAAGATCCTAAAAGTACCTTCAGCTTTAGTTTTCTTTTTGATGTAGGAGCGACCGGAAATGTGCGGTTTGACACATTTCACTGGTGGCTTTATCTCAGTGTTGGTGATTATCTGCAGATTGTTCATCTGGGAAGAAAAGATTTGTAAACTTTATATTAGTCGTTTTCTACTCTCAATAGTCACTGATTTCCTTCTATTCTTACTATTTTTCGAATTTGTAGACAGTGGTGTAAATGGAAATACATATTATACTGGATACAAAATCTAATTGAAGACATGGTAATCAAATACTAAAATGATTTTACACTAGGATTTGGAAAAAATTGTAGAGAGTAGTACTTGTTAACTTTTGTAAATGGACAAAAAATGATTGAGAATATGCTCAAAAAGCTGAAGCCTTGAATTAAAATCAGGGAGTAAGAGCTCTCCTTACAGTTACTTTGCCAATTAAGGCCACCTTGCAGGCGTGCAGAGACTTATAGCCATTGATGCTCCACAAAGGGATTATGGGTAATATGGGCAACCAATAGAATCTAAAGGTTACACATTGCCTGAATAAAGTTCTATTAAAAAAATGCAAGCTGGGCAGTTTAATCCTCTAAAAAATAAGATATTTTTTGAATATATTTGATCTTACAATAAGCTACGTTAAATTTTACTTTTTTCAATTATTCTTACCCGAAACAGTTTATAGACATCAGGTATGTGATCCACTTCTACTAAGGTATCATCTGGGCAGTCATGTACAACAGGTTCTGTTGATTGATATGTGTGTGTTGCTTTACGAATAGTATATCTCAGTAGATTAGTCTGCAAGAAAAACCAAATATGTAAAATATTCATCCAAACTTTACCGTAAAGTGAACATATTTTAAATAGGCCATCATACTTTGGTCTTTTTGTTGTATTTGTCCCCAATTATCTGTGTCCTGGTATTCTAAAGTTCTAGCAAATTACATGTCACATAGCTAATAGCTAGTGAAAATTGTCAAAAATGTTTCTCATTTTGATTTATGAGGCATTTAATTTTAAGATATTCCTAAGGTCATATCTCTGTGCAAGAGTTTACGGCTTCCAGAAGAACTAACCACTTCTGCAAATTGGGGTAGTTGTCAAAACCACAACTCCTTAAGCACTTCTCCGCAGTTACTGTGAATTATTACAGGCAGGAAATTTGTGGCTTGTTTCGTCTGGTTGGAGATAGGAGAGGTAAGTGCTGGTAGCTCCTCCCATCTTCAAAGAAGCTGGTTGGCCGCGATGCAGTAAGGGCAGGAATAGGACCTGCTCTATAATTTGTCCGCTTGACTATGCACAATAGAAGTCAATGGTGTTCGTGTTCGCTAGCCGTATTTGTGCATCTAGCTCATGGCCACCGATTATACTCATGTACATAAGGCCTTACACTGATGTCAAGCCTCACCTCAAAGGATATGGTTAAACTACAACGTTCAGACAGACTTTTTATACAGATTTCTACGAGCCATATCGTAACTGACTAAGTTCAACTCCTGGTATTGCAGATAAAGTATTGACCTCCGGATGGGTAAAAAATAAATTTCATGGAATAAAAAACCTTAGATATGTTTTAAAACTCACTGCATCTAAAAGTAAGGACATGTCATCGTGAGGTCTTTCAATCAAGTATCCTTTATCTACTGATCGCACAGAGCACAAGGATCCGGCTTCTGCCGTAACTTCCAGGTTTACATCTTCTCCAGGTCGGACTTGTTCTGCAGAAAAGCTAAGTTTCACCTGTTCACATAAATAATGGAGATGTTAGAAAAACTACCATATATACTCGAGTATAAGCCGACCCAAGTATAAGCCGAGGCCCCTAATTTTACCACAAAAACCTGGTAAAACCTATATTTTTTTTACTCGAGTATAAGCAGAGTTTGGGTTTTCAGCACATTTTTTGTGCTGAAAAACTAGGCTTATACTCGAGTATATATATGTTAATTTAAGATATACTGTAAAGCACCTCCCTGTTGAATGGGAAGGGATCAGATCTTTTTACAGAATCGCTCCTGATTCCGAGCAGTAAAGGGGAGATCGTGCTAAACCACTTTGTTCCTTCCATTGAGAAGGAATGGATCCTTTCAACTCCGAGGGTCCATTATAATGATATATCTTAATGTTATGCCATCAACTACAAGAGAAACTTGTTACCTTGTTCTGTACACATGGTGCGACATTGTAATCTGTAGCACTTGCAAGGATTTCTCCATTGGGTAAAACAGTGAAAACCAAAAAGTTGAATTCAGGGACGCAATCTGGATCAACATGGAAATTTATCTGGAAAGAACCATGAAGATCTAAAAAAGAAGAAAAGATATTTAAACTGGTAAATCAATTAATTTATAAGATGCATGTATCATGCTTTCACAGCGAATGTTCAGAAGTTGCCTAAATTATCATAATACAGCCCTGTAGCAAATGGGTGTGCTGCTGTCAAGTAATCTAACGATATAGGATACCTTATAGAACACACAGTAAGATTCAAGTGAATCTATTAGCTAAACTAATCTACAGTAATTAAACATATTTTTGAAAACTGCTATTGGACCGCTTGTCTGTGCTGCAGACTCCTCAGCTCTCAGCCCCCACCTTTGTCCTGTACAGCTCCTCCTCTCCTGCTCCTTCACAGAGCTGTACATGACAAAGGTGGGGGCCATGATCTCAGCAACATGTTGATTTTTGAAATGCATCCAAACCAATGCCCAACCCGTGGGTCTACACAGAGGATTCTGTCAGGGTGCAAGGTAAGTTATAACACACAATTATATTGTAATGCAAATGCTTAGAGAAAGCAGAAAGGCAGATGTGCCATGCAGGTGTGATAGGCTTCTGTAACCCATCTTTAGTGAAAATTAGGTCCCTGATGACAGGTTCCCTTTAAAGAGCTTTTTCTATTACCAGGATATAATATAGTATATATAATTCTGAGAATGTATTCTGAGAATGTGACATGAATGTAATAAAATTAAGTCAGTTGCCATTATCTGTAATCAAAATATCATCAAAAAAGTTTTTCAGTAGGAAGGTGACCATTGTACTTACCTGGGGTATCTGCTTTGTCTTTAATGTCTATTTCATGTGACTTGTAAGTGAAGATTCCACTTTTGGTTAAAATCTGCAAACATTGGAAAATCATTATAAGTTGTTATTAGCACTGCTTTATTTCTGTATGGAAACCTTAAGTGGACCTGTCTCCTACCGGTCCGCACACATTTATATTAATATCCCCAATATATGTATATACTATTCATTTACTCGACATACCCCAGAGGTCTCACCTTGAAGTGGTTGACCTATAATTAGTATGTATCCTATGCATAGGTTATACGGTGACTGGAAACTCACTTGGGGTCCTTTATCTTGATTCATAAGGGGCATTTTTGTAATTAAATTCTGTTGGATATACCTTTTTACATGGGGAATCTTTCAGCGGTACTCAATGTTGGACTGGGGTTCTTTGAACCCACCAGACAAAATTGTTCTGGGACACACACTTCATCATCCCCTAGGAAATAGACTTTACTAATCTCGGGCACCTATAGAAGGTTAGAGACTGGGCCCAGTGGAGGATCTTGTGGTACTCTGGTGGGCCAGTCCAACATCGGTGGTACCATTTAGAGATATTTGTAGCTTTTTGCTCCACTTAATTCCCTTCAGACAATCATGTAGGCAGCTTCGGAGCCTTTGGCTTCCAAGAATGTATTGAATAATGTTGGAAGGGATTGAGGCAGTAATAGAAGAACACTCATGCCCAATTAGAGTCACTTTTCCAGTTATTAAAAATTGATAGATGATATAATTTGACTGCCCTATAATAAGTCAAGTGCAGGGACTATGACCTCAACAAATTATTTTGAATCACTCTAGAGACCGATGCATCGAATGGGGCAAATCTATCACCACGTTGTCTGGTTTCTTGTACTGCTTTTTCGGGTGTCCCAATTGAGACCAAATAGTCCATAAAGCAATACAAGAAACCAGACTATGTGGTGACTTTTTAAAGATCACTATGGCTTACAATGGGTCTATCAGATCAGGCTGGCGCCAGCACTTGGAATACCTGGGCAAGTTCCAGGGCCCAGTGCTGCTGGGGGCCCACATAAGGCTGTACATAAGGAATTCATGGGGGTGAGGGGGGCTGTATTTAATAAATCTATATGATGTGAGGGGGCTTATATAAAATAACCATGAGGGGGCTGTTTGGGATGATAATCTAGGGAATATTTTCTCGTGTTGTACCAGTAGTACAACCAAAATAGGTGAGCAACATTTCACTGAAAGCAAAGAGAATATATTGTCTTGCCTAATCTGGATTTACAGATGTGGCGCCCGTATCGCGCTTCTTTCCTCTCTCTCCTCCTTTTAGGAAATATTTTAGGGATCAGGAGACTGTTTTAGTTTCTGAATTTTTAATGTCGCCATGTGAGTTCACTGCCTAAGGGGCATACTGAGGCGCTGTTGCCCAGTGGCCTACTGTAACCTGGAGCCGACCCTGTATCAGATTTATTGTCCTATGACAGTGATGGCGAACCTTTTATAGACAGAGTGCCCAAACTACAACCAAAACCCACTTATTTGTTGCAAAGTGCCAACATGGCAATTAAAGTGGTAAACTTATTGCTCCCTTCTATGTCATAGCTTTCAATCAGGTCAGTATCCTGAGGACATCAATACAGTAGAAAGAATGAGGACAAATTCAGGTTCCCCTGAACAGAAGGAATTGTCATCTCTGGAGCCAGAGCTATAATGATAATGCAGATCTGCCCACCCCTTCCAGCGCTGTTGCTTTAAAGGGTTTGTCCAGAGGTTACATAACTTGACTGATTTCTTCCAAAAACAGTGCCACACCTGACTATGGTTTGTACCGTTATTGGGACTCAGCTCTATTCATCTCTATCCAGCAGAGTTGCAATACCGACACAAACCATAGTCAGGTGTGGAGCTGTGTTCTGAAGAAAGCAGCCAAGTTTTTCAACTTCTTGCCAACCCCCTTAAGATAGCACTGGGTGCGGCAAGTCCTTGGCTGTCTGGGAATCCATGAAGATACCTTTTGTCCTCTTTGGTGATGTCCCATATGCCACTCTCGTTACCTTATGCTCACAATGGAGCCTCTTTGTGCTTCCTCTGGTGCCCCTGTGGTGATGGCCTGGGTGCCCACAGAGAGGGCTCTGAGTGCCACCTGTGGCACCCGTGCCATAGGTTCGCCACCACTGTCCTATGAGAATGGAAACTATGATGATAATAATCATCCTTCCCACTATCACCACATCAGGGATCTAATTATGAAGAGTAATACTTACAATGTAGAAAAAATGGATATGATCTGTGTCAGGGTCAAGGATGGACTTTTCGATATCATAATTCACGGTCACCGATAGATCAGAATTGCAGGATAAATCCTCGGAATCTTTCTTTATAGACACTCGGCTTTTACTTTTAGAATAAAAGACAGAGAGCCAAATCTGGTCTTCAGTATAATCTTGTGGATAGCCAATCGTAAGGTTCTCAACTTGACTTTCACCTTGAGTTTCGAATTCAGTTTCACCTTCAGTTTCACCTTTATCATTAGAGGTGAAACCAACCTGAGAAAAAAGTCACAAATGACTCTTCATGAATTCTGGAGACAGTACAATGATTCATATATTCCTATATATGACTATAATGCAATGATGTTGGAGGTTCTCCAGTGATACTTTTTTTTCCCTGAGATGCTGTAGGGGGTCTTGATCTTCATTTTGGGAGTATCTACATTCTCTATTACGTACGTAGATAACACAGACTGTTTTTAACTCACTTCAGGGAAAGATCTTAAAATCCATGACACATTGGGGCAAATTTACTTACCTGGTCCTGTCGAGATCCCCAATTCGGATGGTCCGAATGAAGTCCGGCGCGATTCATGAAGATCATGCGCCCGATTTCCTGCATCCGTCGCTTCCCCACCGAGGTCCGCTGGAGTTCACCTTCTTCTTCCCGGTGCTTGTAAGTGCGTGTCTTGCGTCACAGTTCTAAATGTTAAATCCCACGCGTTGTCCAAATCCGTCGGGTTGTCCGACGGCCACCCCCCCCCCCCCGATTTGTGTTCTGTGCAAGCCGGTGCGATTGCGCCAAAATCCAATCACGTACGCCAAAATCCCCTGCTAAATGCGGCGCAAAACGGAAATCATCTGGAAACCCGATGAAAATGCACTCAGCGGACCCCAATGGTTCCTTTATAACAACAATGGGGCAAATTTACATACCCGGCCGCTGGAGTTCACCGAAAATGCATTGTCCAACGACAATGCTCTCTGCCGCGATTCACTAAGATTGTGCGCCTGATATCCGGCATGTGTCGCTTCCCGCTCAGGTCTGACAGAGTTCACCATTTTTTAGTGGTGCATGTAAGCGCTTGGGCTTGCAACACAATTTGAAAGTTAAATCCCGAGCTCAGTATGAATCAGTCGGATCCGTCTGACAGCCCGCCCCCTAATTTGTGTCACATGGAAACAGCGTAGCTGTGGCAAAATCTGAATGCGTGCACCAAAATCCCAGCGCAGACACTAGTTAAATATCTGGCCAAGCTGTGTAATCCCCGCAAAAGGTATAATCTCTGACTAAAGTGCGATCCCTTAGTAAATGAGCCCCAATGTATAACGTTTTATCATACAGTGAAAAAACAAATCTGAATACTCGATTACAGTGAACCTGATGTCGCGGGACAAAACGACTTCCTATCTACACATGACACATTAAACAAGGCACCAGAATTTTTGCTAAATTCTAAAAATCTATCCATGGTGTGTGATGGACACGAAGGTGCAGAAGCCATTAGTAGCCGACTGCTCTGATTACTCTTTGTGATAATAATGGCTCGTGCACCAATGTGTCCATCACAATACCGTGGACAGATTTCTATCCAGCGAAAGTAAACGTAGCACAGAAAGCAAGCAGAGATCTAGAGAACTGTGAGGAATTAATACAGAAAGTATATTAGAAATTGTAAAACTTTTGCTTACGAGGCAATTTATCTCGATGTAATGATCCAACTTACCTTTACAACCATATGTTGTTGCCACTCGGAAGTGTCAAGTGAAAACGCTGCAATTCCATTCGAATCAGACACCAAATTTACGCGTATTACATGATCGACCTCTCCAGTTTCCAGCTTATTTATTGGTATATATAGGGTTACTGCTTCATTCGCAATTGGTTTATTTCTTTCATTAGTGACTTTAACCTAAGGATAAGTAAAGGAAAGTTTGGTTAAATAAAAACTACTGTACCTTTCTTCATATGACATATTTATACTTAGATGTCCATTGTTTGAGTAAACCGCAAATCTCTTTAGTATTTTTCCCAACAAGAAAAAATTGACGATCTACAAAAGTACCGGTAGATACCATCAGAAAAAAACTTCACATCTTGACTTTTTTTGACCATGTGACGTGACCTCACATGTGGAGGTGAGCTAGAGAAATATGATATGATAGAGCCTCGGGGGCTATGTTCATATCATATTCATCACAATGGCTATGTTGTACAGGGGACTTTCCAATAAACCCCGATGATAAGTGAGAATGCTGATCAGTGCTGTTAACATTGATTTGGGTGAGTGTTCGGGTTTGGTTCAAACTCTGGCAAACCCAAACCATAGTGGGTCTGCTCACCCCTACTAGACAGGTCCTCATGCAGACGGATATTATGGGGGCTGTGATGTGGTCACAACCAGATTATTACCCCCTTAGACTTCAGTGTCTCCCGGTGACCATGCCATGAACACACGGTGACTCACCGCACAGACACAGAGACGGGCGGAAGAGCTGCAAAATTTAGGATGTGTCCTATGAAGGGAGGAGGGGTGAAGAATGCTCACCCTTCCTCCTCCTGGCCCTGTGTTTGTCAGGGATCTGGTCTGGGCAAGCACATGGCCACCTGAATGAGGCCTAAAAAGTTTTGCCATTTTTGTTTTATTTCTACAAGTTAAAAAGTAAGATTAAGGTTCTTTAAAAATGTAAAAGCTTTTTTAAACCGTTTTTTTTTTTTTTACTTTACTGTACATAGTGGCAGAAAGCCTGGCCTTAGGCTTAAAATTTGCCCCACTGTTGGTTGTGCACCCGTATTCACTAAGAGCCTTAAATGTAGTAAATGTAGGCTTAAGCTCCACCAGTCCTAAAGTGTAGACCAGTTCTGAACTGGCGGACTTTTTTTGCTAGAGTCTCCGCTGGTATTTAGGGGAAGACTATAGTAATTGTGGCAGGCTAAGAGTTCACGCCTGTGCCGAGGGGAAGTTCTCCACTAGGCAAACGAATCCAAATGCAGAGCTACTTGTTTTCGATTGTGCCTGTTCTTTCCACAGATTCCCTTTAACATGTTGTACTGGGTCACATAAAGTTATCTGTGCCATCACTTGTAACGTTGTTACCTACCGT
This sequence comes from Engystomops pustulosus, assembly GCA_019512145.1. NCBI lineage: Eukaryota > Metazoa > Chordata > Amphibia > Anura > Leptodactylidae > Engystomops > Engystomops pustulosus. Next base: position 56,072 of record WNYA01001119.1, read on the forward strand.
GCCTTTAAATGGAAAACCTTTATAATAAACATGGTGACGTTCTACAAATTCTAGATATTTTCGTGGTTGCTTGATACCTAAAATCGATGTTTCTGTTTCACTATGACCTAAAAAAAAAGATGCATATATTTGGAAAGAATTAGAACATACTTTATTACGTTTCCATATTATGAATCCTATAAGCCTTTAACTAAACATTTAAGAAACGTTGCATAAATGAATAGTACAGATGATAATAAGTAATTAATTAATAATGTAACATACTTTATTTAACAAAATTTTTTTTTTTTTTAGTGTTTTTGTACTTTCATCCCTTATACTTTAGCAGTCTGTTTGCCCTGGACTCGCACTGACAGCTCATAGATGACTGATTAGGTCTCGTATGACTTAAGACTATGAGGGACATTTACTTACCCGGTCCAGTCGCGATCCAGCGGCGCGTTCTCCAACAAGGATTCGGGTCTGCCGGGATTCACTAAGGTCGTGTGCCCGATATCCAGCAGGTGTCGCTGCTGCGCCGAGGTCCGCTGGAGTTCGCCTTCTTTGTCCAGGTGCAAATAAGTGCTGATCTTGCGACACAAATTCTTTTTTAAATTCCACGTTTTTTTTCGAATCCGTCGGTTGTCCAACGGCCACAACCCCCATTTCTGACGCGTGAAAGCTGGCGCCGATGCGCCAAAATCCGATCGCGTGCGCCAAAATCCCAGGTCAATTCGGCCCAAATTGGAAACCGCCGGTGCGATTCGGACCCTTAGTAAATGAGCCCCTATGCGTTCTCTAAAGAGTTATCTCCTTGCTGAATTATCACATGAAATATCCTGTAAGGCTGCATTCACACGAACGTAAAGGGGATATATATACGACCTCAAATTTTTTGGCCGGATATATGACGCCTAAAACTGCCAACATTGATGCAGTGTTCCTTCTTACAACGTACCTGTGCCATCTTCTGTCAGTTCAGAACGAATCATTAAATACTCATTCGGGTCTGTTGGGTCGAAATGGAAATCTGCAAGCTTGATATCTCTGGAGACACATCCTTTACTGTCAGTCTATGAGGAATAGATTAAAATGGATCAACCAACAGGAAATATGATGTTACTGTTTTATTTCAGATTTTGTAAGGGATCCCAGATCGGGAACGTCTAGGTGCTCTATAAAAGTATCAACTCATTAAGAATTAGTGAGGCTTCTGGATAAGTATCATCAGATATGAGATCTCTGGGTGAAATTACTGCGGATATTCTAAGTGTATTTTGAAGATTTTAAAGAAGATCTTCTGCCAACTCCATCAGCTTCTACTCTTTGCATTTCAATAGCTGCCACTCTATTTTTCTCCTTATCCCCCACAATTTTTGAGTGAACAATGTCGCTATTTTTGTCTCTCTACCGTTAAATGGGTGGAGCCAGTCTATTTACTCCAGCCCAGAGAGAGCCTGATTAGCATATTGTCACAGTACTATATTTTAATAGCCTTTCTACTGTCAGATGGATGGGCCTTAGCAGTGACATAACTAGTGTTCACTGGGCCCCTGGGCAAAATTCCTAATGGGTCCCCCGTAACAAATAAAAATAAAATATAGTTTAAAACTTCAAATCATTTCCCTAGAACTGATATTAACAAAACAAATAAAATCATTAACCTGTTAGGTATTTCTAGTTCTCAAAAGTCCCAATCTATCAAAATATAATAACGGTAATTTATGGTGGTGAACCCTGTAACAGAAAATAGCGCCCAAATGTCCCAAACGCCTCTTTTTCGCCAACATAGAAAAAGTCCAATAAAAAGTGATCAAAACATCACACATTCCCCAAAACGGTAGCAAAGAAAACATCAACTGGTCCCGCAAAAAATGACACCTCACACAGCAATGTATGAAAAAGTTAAAAGATGGCGAAATTAGGAAATTTTTTAGTAAAGAAGGTTTTAATTTTTAAAATGTATTAAAACATTATAAAACCTGTATAAATTTGGTATCTCCGTGATTGTACCGACCCAAAAAATAAACGAGAGGTGTCATCTGGAGAGCACAGAGAAAGATGCAAAAATGATGCCCATAAGAAAATGGTGCAAATGTGTTTTTTCACCAATTTCAACACATTTGGAATTTTTTCCTGCTTTCCAGTACACTGCATGGAATAATACATACCGTCATTACAAAGTACAATGTTTTATAATAAAACAAGCCCTCATAAAGCTATGCACATTGAAAAATCCAAGAAAAAAAACGCAAAAACAAAAAAGTGCCAAATCGTTAAAGGGTCAGGACTAGGTTTTTGGCAGCTTTTCCTTACCTTCTCTCCCTTAATATCTACACAATTTTTTTTAGCAGGTTCATTGCTGTCATGGTCTTCTTCATGATAGGTCGTATAATGAAATGTTTCCTTGCACAACGAAAGATCAATTTTGCCTTCTACTGGTTTTCCATAAATATAACTGTAGAGAAACAAAAGAACAAGCGCTGAACTAACTCTGAATCCAATTTATAAGTCTAGCACTTTGGAAAGTTTTGGAAAGTTTTAGTTTGTTAGCAAATCAAAGCAAATTTTGAATGGAAACCTAAAGATTTCCAAACTAAAGAGGTTGTTCCACATTTTAAAAGTAAAGATTTTTTAGTACCGTTTCGCTTAATATATGGTATATAATTCAGTCATCATTGCAGTTTTTTAATTATTCTTTTCACATTCATTTTCTATTTAGTTGTTGGCTCATGTGACCTCCCAATGACCCTTTAATAAACTTTATAAAATTAATAACTTAAAAATAAATTCCAGTGTAAGGCACTGCATGTCATTTGTTGCTTGATGAGCTTTTTAAAAAAAATTTATACTATTTAGGGACCTTACAGGCGTTGGATCAATTTTGATTCAGATTTTTATTGGGGGGGGAGGGAGCAAAAACAGGCAATTTCAACTTTTGGATAGGTCCTAACTTGCTGATCAGGGTTTTTTATTGATGGGACCCCCACAGATCAAGAGAACGAGGGTCCGATGGGGTCCAATGCACCCCCGTCTGACCCATTGTTGCTCTCCTAGATCTGAGATGACAGGAGCAGTTGGTCGCGCTTGGCCAGGCTGCCCCATTCATCTCTATGGAGCTGAAGGAGATTGCCAAATATGGATGGATGAGGTGGCTTGCGCATGCTCCGGTCATCTCTGGGAGCGACAAGGCATCCAACGGGGGTATATCGGACTCCATTGTCTTATGATCTGTGGGGGTCCCATCACTGAGTCCCCAACCAATCGGCGAGTTATGCCCTATCATAGGAAACAAGGTATCTGGGAAAGGATCCTACCTGTTCAACAGGAATCCAAAATTTGTAAGAGACAGAAAGGATAATACTGCACAAATAATAATAAATTGCAACCTGTTTGGGAGAACTTAGTGATCCAAAATTAGCACCTTTAACCTTGACAGGTTGCATAGAAGTGCAACAACTTGATTCATCATATGTAAGTTATGTGAAGCAGGTGGCCAAGATGTGGTTTATATCGGCATACCTGCTCGTTCAGTGTATGATATAGATATATAGATAATAGATGATGGACAACAGCAAAGGTTCCCCCTTTGAAAGGAACTTCACATTCTTGGGATGACCATGTAATTGGTAAAACATCGGTTAAATCTAATGAAAGCTAAAGTTCATTGCCGAAACGTGCTGTATCTGATGGTTTACCAGTAACGGGACTGTGAAGTTCCCTTGAAGTCCCATTCCCTGGGGTTTCTAATCCACCCATTTTCGAGAGTAGCAATAAAGGATTGTTAAAGGACACAGATTTGGGGATACCATTGTTTTGTCGATGCAGGGGATTTTTTTAGTCTTTATAAAATATATAGTAGGAAATTTTTACATATTTATATCAAAAAGTAATAGTGTCTACTGGTGTTTGTTTATTTAGCTTTTTGGATATAAAAGCTTTGCAGTAACACGTTTGGTCTTCTTACCTGCCACAAGCTTCTAGGTGAAAGGATTCATCTGCCAGAGCTACATCAGATGGTAATTTTAGGTTGAACTCAAACCTCTTCCGCACTAAAGGAAATAGAAATGTCAATATTTACAATCTCTCCGACCATCATGTAATATTCTAATCATGCCGTGATTGAACATCGGCATTATACTAATAATAATTCTTTACATAGCGCACACAGATTACACTGCGCTGCACAGATCTTGCCAAATCGGCCCCTGTCCCCAATGGGGCTCACAATCTAATCAACCTACCGGTATGTTTTGGAGTGTGGGAGGAAACCGGAGGATCCGGAGGAAACCCACACAAACACGGAGAGAACATAAAAACTCTTTGCAGATGTTGACCCTAGGACTTGCAAGCCTGTAGTGCTAACCACTAAGCCACCGTGCTGGCCCCTATTCATATGAAATTGGGAAACAATCTTAATTTTGTAAGGTTGTGGCCACTGGAACAACCACGAGAATGGAGTCCCCCTCCTGCTAATGAATGGACCATGCTTGACTAATGGCAATTTAATGTCTGGGGGACCAAACTTTTAGTAAACCAAAAAAACTAAAGAAAACTGTACATTGAGAATCCTGTAATGTAAATGATAATGGTCTTTCTATTCTGGACAAACTGTTAATTTATAACTGTAAATGAAGCCGGTATATGGCAGGTATATGGCAGGTATATGACAGGTATATGGCCGGTATATGGCAGGTATATGGCAGGTATATGGCAGCTATATGGCAGCTATATGGCAGCTATATGGCAGGTATATGGCAGGTATATGGCAGGTATATGGCCGGTATATGGCAGGTATATGGCAGGTATATGGCCGGTATATGGCAGGTATATGGCAGGTATATGGCAGGTATATGGCCAGTATATGGCCGGTAGATGGCAGGTAATGTGGCGGTATATGGCAGTATATGCAGGTATATGGAGGTATAGGCAGCTATAATGGCAGATATATGGCCAGTATATGCCGGTAGATGGCAGGTAGATAGCAGGTATATGGCCGTATATGCAGGTATATGGCCGTATATGGCAGTATATGGCAGGTATATGGCCGTTATATGGCCGGTATACGGCAGGTATTGGCAGGTATATGAACATTATGGGCAGCTATATGGCAGGTATATGGCAGGTATATGGCAGGTAGATGGCAGGTAGATGGCTCTTTATTTGTAGCATCCAACATTTAGGTTATTTTCTGGATGCAGACTATGACCCTATAGCCACTCAACTTACCATATTCAAAACTTGAAAGTTTTTATGACACTTTTGATCTATGTTGATGTTGCCTCCAATAACTGCTTCACGTGCCAGATGGAAGCTAAAATCAGCAAATCCGTCAGTTGTAGCACATCACCCCCACTGTGCTACGCGGTTTCCATTACTGTTCTGGTAGAAAAAGAAGGATATTTTGAGATTTCTTCGAACAGTATAAAGTATTTATGGTGGATGTCCATAGAGGTCCAGATGAGAACATATCCTCTCCATTGATTGTTGCATCCAAGACCACGCAACAAAACACCATCTGTATGCACCAACATAACCAGGGCATTTATTGGTGAAATCTACTTCAAATATGCAGAAAAAAATAAATTTACAAAGTTTGTAATTTCGAACAACATGTCTCAGCTTTTCTGACAAAAATGGGCCATAATATCATGATCCGTGAACTTGTACGGTTACAGACTCGACTCTGATATACTATGCATAATGTCCAACAAAATCTATTGATAACTTTTGAACCAATTTCAAGTTAAGGTTGCAGCAGCTGTGTTTCATATTTTAACTAATGTTTCAGTGTGTAGACACGTAAATGCTCACATACATGCATTTTAGATATGAATATCCGCATATACTTGTCACTTACTGTTATTTCAATCAAAGGATACTGAAAAAAAAGAAAAAAAAACAATTTAAATACACATAAAACAAATATTATAACGGATGGAAACTGATTACTTATAATAGTGATTGACAGCTGTTTTCAAATCATTGTGGACACAGAACACTGTCAATCACTGACTGTGTGTGGGGGCAGAGTAATCAGGACTCTCACTGTGTATTGGTCAGGTATATGGCAGGTATATGGCCGGTATATGGCAGGTATATGGCAGGTATATGGCAGGTATATGGCCAGTATATGGCCGGTAGATGGCAGGTATATAGCAGGTATATGGCCGGTATATGGCAGGTATATGGACGGTATATGGCAGGTATATGGCCGGTATATGGCCGGTATATGGCCGGTATACGGCCGGTATACGGCAGGTATATGGCAGGTATATGACAGGTATATGGCAGCTATATGGCAGGTATATGGCAGGTATATGGCCGGTATATGGCAGGTAGATGGCAGGTAGATGGCTCTTTGATTTGTAGCATCCAACATTTAGGTCATTTTTCTGGATGCTGACTATGACCCTATAGCCACATCAACTTACCATATTCATAAACTTGAAAGTTTTTATGACACTTTTGATCTATGTTGATTTTGTATCCTCCAATAACTGCTTCACTGGCCAGATGGAAGCTAAAATCAGCAAATCCGTCAGTTGTAGACACATCCAACCACTGTGCTACGCGGTTTCCATTACTGTTCTGTAGAAAGAGAAGGATATTTTGAGATTTCTTCGAACAGTGATAAAGTGATATTTATGGTGGATGTCCAATAGAGGTCCAGATGAGAACATATCCCTCTCCATTGATTGTTGCATCCAAGACCACGCAACAAAACACCATCTGTATGCACCAACATGAACCAGGGCAGAATTAAAATTGGTGAAATCTACTTCAAATATGCAGAAAAAAATTTTTTTTACAAAATTTGTAATTTCGGCCAAAAATGTCTACAGCTTTTCTGTACAAAAATGGGCCATAATATCATGATCCGTGAACTTGTATGGTTACAGACTCGACTCTGATAACACTATGCATAATGGCCAACAAAAGCTATTGAAAACTTTAAAAAAAACTCAAGTTAAGGTTGCAGCAGCTCTATTTCAATATTTAACTAATGTTTCAGTGTGTAGACACTTAAATGCTCACATACATGCGTTTTAGATATGATATATCCGTCATATACTTGTCATACTTACTGTTATTTCAATCAAAGGATACTGGAAAAAAAGAAAAAAAAATACAATTTAAATACACATAAAACAAATATAACTGATACTATAATGTGATGGGACAGCTGTTTCAATATTTGATGGACCACAGAGAACACTGTCAATCACTGACTGTGTGTGGGGGCAGAGTAATCAGGACTCTCACTGTGTATGGGTGGGGTAATCAAGACTATAACTGTCAATCACTGTGTGTGGGTGGGGTAATCAAAACCTTGTTGTCAATTACTTTGTGTGGGTGGGGTAATCAGGTCTCTCACTGTCGATCACTTTGTGTAGGTGGAGTAATCAGGACTCTCCCTGTCAATCACTGTGTATGGGTGGGGTAATCAAGACTATAACGTCAATCACTATGTGTGGGTGGGGTAATCAGAACCTCATTGTTAATCACTGTGTGTGAGTGGGGTAATCATTATGGTCAATTTTAATCACTTTGTGTAGGTGGAGTAATCAGGAGTATCACTGTAAATCACTGTGTGTGGGCAAAGTAATCAGTAATCTTACTGCGTGTGGGTGGGGTAATAAGGACTATCACTGTCAATGTGCCCTAAGTTATAAGGACTCTCACTGTTTCCACTCGGAATCTTGTCAGGATTTACTCACACTCCTGCAGATAATTATACATACTCTGTATAACAAAGTTTAACTTTTTAAATAGGACAAGATACAGTATATTTAATTATGTTTGGTTAACTTGAACCCTTTAATAGGCAAAGTAATTATTGTATAATAATACACATGGTCATTTCCAAAGAGAGAACATCCTCACCTTTTGACTAATGGCTTGTAAATCAAAGTTCATAGTCAACAAGCGAAATTTCACTAGAAAAAAAGTACATTGTAGTAATTGAAAATTCACACATAATACAATTCTTGTGACATTGATAGTTTTAATTGTGCTAATAATTTCATAATTATTTTCCATGTATTGATTGACTTACGTTAGCTATCTGCTACTTCTATAGAAGGGGAGGACTATAGAGTAATCCTCCAGATCTCCTGAATTGCATACACCCTGCTTGCATTTTCAGCTGTCAACTAAATGTTAAGATGCACACACTGGGGCACATTTACTTACCCGGTCCAGTCGCGATCCCGCGGCGCGTTGTCCGACGAGGATATCCAGCACTAAGATCGTGCGCCCGATATCCAGCAGGTGTCACTGCTGCGCTGAGGTCCACCGGAGTTCACCTTCTTCTTCCTGGTGTATGTGAGTGCTGATCTTGCGACACAAATAGTTTTTAAATTCCACAGTCTTTCCGAATCCGTCGGCCACGCCCCCCAATTTCTGTTCGACGTTAAAGCCTAACAAGTGGAAGTTTCGGCCTGAGTTGCCTCACACATGCCGATCACCTGCACCAAAAACCCAAGGCAATTCGGCGCAAAACGGAAATATTTGGGAAACCCGACGAAAGTGCGGCATTCGGACCCTTAGTAAATGAGCCCCAATGAGGTATAATGAGGTATAATTATCATATGTTGGTGCTTTGTGCAGACCTCTAGCACCGCCGGTAGCTGATGTGCCTGGGGAGCATTCAGCTTCAACAGATGCAAGCTGTAGCGAGTGCACAGATAGTCCTAAGACAGGATAGAGCCTTAACGGTCAGGCCTAAAACATAACTTTTAATAGGTCTATAAAATTGTAATCGATTATTTCACACAGTGAGTTTAAAATTCGCAAGTCCGAGGCTGCTGATTAACCTAGTGATGATTAATGATGGGTATTCACTCACCTATAAGTGCATCGACGGGTCTCTGCAGTGGCCCTTACTACGCAGCCACAAACAAGTCAATTTAAAAGCCAAACAATAGCCCCCCCGACATGTTTCGCTGGATCAACCAGCGTCATCAGGGGATCGGGCTAATGATTTGTGGGAGGAGCCAGGGTAGGTATATATCACTTCAGGGTGGAACTACTGTCCTTTCTCACCAATTGTTCAGATCCCAGTGGGGTTGCCTAGTGATGTGTTATTGACCACATAACCACGGCCAATCACTGCTCAAGGGTCAGCGAAGGGATGCACCATATCCAGGAAGTGACTCACATGCCCTGTGGCTATGAGTCCATTGGTTTAGGGATATTAGGACACGCCCAATTGTACTTTTGGTATCTCTTACCTTATTCGTCAGCCAATTATCAATGGCATGTTTCGATTGGGTTGGAGGATATCAACACAGGGTACATGTTTTTCAATTGGCAATACCTGTGACTCTGTACTATTGCTGTAATCTCTTGGATGCCGCCAAAACGCCGGGCATCGGAGGCGACGTCCATCAATGATGATGTCACCACTGTCATATTCATGGTCTTGCGATGATCGCGATTTTTTTAGAAACTCGCGCACTCGCGAGAACATAGTACTGAATCATAGGATATCGCGGTACATGGAAAGTACGCGGCATGCGCGATATCTTAATGCTAGATCTCCAGGTACAGACTCCGGCGTGCGTCCAAGATGCGAATCCATCAGTGACGGGGCTATGCGCTTGCTGGGACTTAGTGAATCTACTAAGTGTATTGCGCATGCCAAGTAGAATGTAGCCTACGATAAACAAGTCCCTCCATCAGAGATCAAGGACTATATACGTCGGAATAGAGTAAGTACCATTCTCTATGTCATGAATTAGGTGTGCGAACATACATATGTTATGAGTTTTGATCAAGGGATAGAGAAGGGGGTACAAAATTGAATATCCCATTATACTCATAAACATATATATTTATTTGCCAAATTGTCAAATAATTTTTGAATGATCCACTACCGAAGGCTCCTAAATATATGTGATATGTAATTATTATTGTAATTATAAGTAGAATCTCAGTAACAAAAAATAAATGAAGTCCAACTATGAAAGGGTTGATACTTATAGAATGCAGAATAGGAAAACCCTCATTTAACCCATTGGGGCTCAGGAATTCAACTGAAGTATACCCTCTAGCTTCGACTTGGAGGAGTTTGCGATCTAGGTCCCCTCCTCTTGGGCCCAATGACACCTTGCAGAGGCCCCAAAATTTCAATAGGCTAGGGCAGTGATGGCAAACCTTTTAGAGACCGAGTGCCCAAACTACAACCAAGAACCACTTATATATTGCAAAGTGCCAACACAGAAATTTAATTTGTGATTTATACTCCCTTCTGTCACATATTTCATTGATACCATCACTCTGAGGAACACCAATACAGCAGAAAATACCCAGATAGAGAGCTGTCACTTTAAAATACGTCTGTGCAACAGCAACGTCCTGGGATGTCTGGGACTGCAGGAAGATACCTGGAGTATCTCTGGTGAGGGCCTGAGTGCCCACAGAAAGGCTCAGAGTGCCACCTCTGGCACCAGTGCCATAGGTTAGCCATCACTGGGCTAGGGTTACCATGATGGTATTCATGCATACCTGCAATCGGGACATCTGCATTAGTCCGTACAGAACTGAGGTGTTGAGAAATCCGCGTCTAAATTGCTGTGTGGTTTTCCTCCACGTATAATTTGGGACAGGGGCATGAGCAATGTAGATAATGTTGGTACTTTTACAATTAATAAACTGTTTGATCATTACTCACGACCATCACATGGGTTACAAAGGATTTGGCTTTTAGTACTTGGGGACAGAATACAACTGCCACTGGGAAGGATCCCTTGTGTCAATTTCAACCAAGTTGTTTGTGTAGGGTCCGTGGGTAAGTAACTTTTTACCAGGTGGTCTTTGAGGTTCTCCTGCGTCGATATGTGACACTCGTTTTTCGTCAGCACTTGCAGTGATCGAATCTGATCTTAATATTCCCCTTTCTTTTAAGGATGCGTTGTAACTTCGGACGCGTCTATCCTCGTATGTGCCTATACACGAATGATCTTTGGGTAGGTACTTTAGAATGTGTGTCCATGAGCAATCTCTCACGAGGGTATGTGGTACTCTACGATAGGCTCTTTGTAAGGGTTTATTGGGATATCCGCGTTTTCGGAATTTCAGGTACAGGTTTATCAATCTTTCTGGAAAGACCTTCAGTGGAACAATTCCGTCTAGCTCTTAAATATGTCCTATGGGTATACTCCTCTTTAATGGCATGGGATGCCATTCCCAGTGAAGCAAGCTATTAGTCGCTGTCGGTTTCCTATAAATCTCCGTGTTGACACGGCCATCAGGGTCCAGGGAAATGGTCAGGTCCCAAAGTGTAGGCAATGAGGGTGTATTTCGTGAGTGAATTCATGCCCACCTCATTGTGATTGAGTGGGCTACAAATCTTCAAACAAGGCAACATCCCCCTCCCAGAAGATCAATATATCGTCGATAATTCTACCCCAGAAGGGGATTGCGGTGTAGCTGGTCATTAGTGTCAATGAAAACGTATTGTGCTTCCCACCACCCTAAAAATAAGTTGCGTAATTGGGGCACATGATGTCCATGCTGTGCCATTTGTCTGTAAATAATAAGTCCCATCAAACAAAAAATATGTGTGCTTCAAACCAAATTTTAAAAGGTCAAAACAAATCGTTGTGTTCATGAATTGGATGCTCTTAGTGGACAGAAAGTGTTCGACTGCTCTTTGAGCCCTAGCTCGTGCTCAATATTATGTATAGGGCCTCTACGTCGAGGCGAATCATTGGTTGTTGAAAAGACCATATCCTGGACCTGGTGACCGTGTCTTTGGTCACTAGATAGGAGGGTAAAGCTTCCACAAAGGGGCCAATATGGAATCGACATAAATGCTCGGATTTTGTGTCAGGTTATTATTTCCTGATATTATGGTCTTCCGGGTACAGGAGATACCCTCTTATGGACCCTCTTAGGTAAGGCGTATATGGTAGCTACTGTAGGTGTCTTATTCGAGAGAAACTTTTTTCTCATCTGCTGATATAAGTCATGATGTAAAGCTCTAGTTATATCGCTTCAAGTTCCTCAAGAAACATCTTAGTGGGATTGTTTGTAATGTTCTATACGTTTTCGTCCCTAAGTAGTCTCATGACCATATCCTTATGTCATCTCGGTTTCATCACGACAATATTACCACCTTTGTCAGACGGTTTGATTTATGGTCTGACTATTGTTTTGTAGCACTCTAACGCCTTAGTTTCGTCACTGGGTGAGGTTGAAGCGTTCGATGTTTTGATGGACGGATTTTCCTATTCTTGAGTTACCATATCAACAAAGGTTCCTATGGCCTGATATTGCACAGTGGTGGTTGTAAAATGAGATTTAGGTTTTCAGCGATGTAAAGGGGCTGATTGAAGGAGTGTAATGCCCTCATTCTCTAACAGTAACCCTCCAGAATATTCTCCGCGTGTCTGGTCCCTCCCCTATTGACTTAATGTCAGACTCTTTTTAAGATGGTATTTGTAGGCTAACTTGCGTGCAAAGAGGTTCACATCTTTGGTCCATTCAAATGCATTGAACGGGGGTACCGGAGAGAAAGAGAGCTTTCTTTCTGTAGAAGATTGTCTCACCTCGGTTAATGTACGGTTAGAAAGTTGATAATCTGCATATCTTGTGTTAGGATCGTCATCAATTTGTGGTAAGGGCTTGTGAATTACATTTTGGGGCCCCGAAGTTGTTGGCCCGTAGGCCTAAAAAGGTGGGTACAGGGTGATGGGATTGGTTGGAATATACATTTGCCCCCATTGTAGTAGTAGTGCTTATGGGGGTCAAGCTCGGTATCTGGTATTGGGAGGGTTGTCGCGTTGGTGGCTGTACTTGTATTGTGATGGTGCCAAGGACATAGCTGTATAGCCGTAGTAGAGTGAAGGAACACAAGGGCGAGTGTTTGTACATGTTGTTTCAGGGGTAGACCTCCTTGACGGGTCCCTTGTTGTATCTGACTTCTGTATGTTAGGGGTTTTACTTTTTGATATGGTTCCGATATAAGTTTTTCCTTTTTTTCCCCTCTTTGGCGTTGTGAATGTTACTACTATCGGATTCGACTGTCGGACTCCGAGATATCAGTGTACCTCGTATTAGTGGGTCTGTAATTTTCCAGCTGTAAGCTTGGCCAGACTCAAAATCCTTGATGTCTCTGATTTATTTCCTATGTTTTTTCTTGATTTCCTTAGCTAGAGACTCAATGTTTCGTTGCAATTAGTCTCCACTCGGTATAGCGTGTGTTTTTGAGAAGTGTTGTATATACGCGATCTCCTTCTCGAGCTTACGTGCGACTATCTCAAAATGTTTTTTTTCGTACTCTAGCAGATATTATCATGCGAAGAGACAATCTGTCAAATTATTTCCCACCCTCTCATAAATTCAGGTCCTCCTGATGGAATTGGGTCTAATGGGGATCCGAAGACCTCAAAAACCAGCTTTTTGTTGTAAATATGTTTCTAGCTGGCTATTTCCCACCAAGCCCTAATCTGCTGTTTGTATGTCTTCTGCAATTCCTTAAATGCTGTATCAATATCAACTTGATGAATGGGATATCGTTTTTTCGAAAAAATCTGAAATTCGATCAGACGAAAATTGTTCAAATTATAAGTGATTGACATGAACACAGGAAACCAGCCATTACTCCGTTTGTTGACAGAGGAAGGTTGGTCCCTATCAATAGGGTTTGGGCTGATTAAAGCGAGGTGTTAACCTCAATTGATTTTCGAATCACAGGAGAGCCCTTTTAGGACTGCCAAGGCGAAGTACTATTTTATTTACAAGTCTGTCCTAAGACAGGATAGAGCCTTAACGGTCAGGCCTAAAACATAACTTTTAATAGGTCTATAAAATTGTAATCGATTATTATCACACAGTGAGTTAAAAATCGCAAGTCCGAGGCTGCTGATTAACCTAGTGTGATCTATAATGCTGGCATCGAAGGCGTCTCTGCAGTGCCGTTACATACGCAGCACCAAACAAAATAGTTACTTCGCCTTGCAGTTCCTAAAAAGGGCTGTCTCCTGTGATTCGAGGCACAGATAGGGACCAACCCACTCCACCACCAGACAAAGCTTCCTTCACACCCCTTTATGTCCTACAGGTGGCGTATAAGAGAAAATAATTGCATTTTGCGATTATTTTGGGGCTTGTACAACAGAAAAATCACTGTACAAGCCCTGCCAAATGTCCCCTCCCTTAGATCTATTCCACTGATATTGACCATTTTAAAGAAAATCAACCATGTAAAAAAACAAAAAACCATCCGCTCCTCTTCATTGCGACCCCGGTGCTATCCTCTGCTAAGCTTGACACGCCAGAATCACTTAGAAAAGAAAGTTATAAAAAGCAGCAGGGGACAAGATGTCCGGCACTCTGGGCTGCTAATTGTGCATGCCCCTGCACCTCCCTCTCCCATGCTGAATTCATGTCTCTGGTCTGATGTCACATGCTCCCAGGGAGGAGCGAGGGCGTGATTAATTAGCATCCCGCATTTTAGAACTTTCTTATCTAGGTGATCCTGGCATGTCAAGCTTAGCAGAGCACTGCATCGGGATCGGAATGAAGAGGAGCGGAGGTGAGTATCCTTAGATTTTTTTTTTTTTTAAATGGTTGATTTCCTTTAAACAAATATACTCTATAAACTCTTCTTAAAGGGGCAATTTAAAAAAAAAATCCAATTTTGTCCCATTCAGGATCCTAATCCAAACACTTGACTTGAGGACTTTCTTATAATCTTCGGATCAACTCAGGGAAGAATGTTTTCGTAAAATAAGTAATAAATCTGTGATGTATCACCACGTATGACCTACGTCAGTAAATTGTTGTAAGTGTTAGTAAATGCCCTTACCCGTCTCCCCTGGCTTGTAAGTGGACTTATCAGTCTGAATGATGCAAGCGTCATCTGTTTTGAAGATGAGAACTGTCTTGCTTTCGTCCACATTGAGGTCTTCTCCGTGGATAGCGACATGTAACTGCCACTCGGATTGTCTCTCTTTTACTGTTGGTACCTAATAAGAAATAATAATAATAGAATTTTAGAGACCATTTCATTTGCATATTTTTATGCTCTACATCATGTCCTGCCGTAGTCTGGGAAAAAATTGGTCTAATGTCTAATACAGGCAGTCCCCGGGTTACGTATAAGTTAGGTTCTGTAGGTTTGTTCTTAAGTTGAATTTGTATGTAAGTCGGAACTCTATATTTTATAATTGTAACACCAACCAATTTTTTTTTTGGTCTCTGTGACAAATGGATTTTAAAAATGTTGGGTTGTCATAAGAACCTGGATTATCAATAAAGATTCATTACAGACGCCTGTGATAACTGTTATATCTGATTATTGTAGCCTAGGGCTAAAGTACAGCAAATTACTAAAATCCAGAGGTCCGTTTGTAACTAGGGGTCGTATGTAAGTCAGGTGTTCTTAAGTAGGGGACCGCCTGTTTGGAGATAGTATGACATCTGCCACCAGGACCAAGGAATGTAAACCAAGCACACTTAAATGCTGGTGTGTGCCCCCTCTAGCAGGATCTGCTCTTCCTTTAACTTTTAATGTCCTGTTTTTTTTTCCAAAAAAAAACAGGCTTTAAAAATTATGCAAATTAGCCTGAGGGGCTCCATGCTCCATAGATTTTAATGGAGCCTGGTCCCCTCATGCTCATTTACATAATGTACAATCCTGGTGATAAATTTCTTTTAACAGGAAGAATCATGGGGTTTGCAGCAGGAGCTCTATTAGCTCCAATGATAATCCAACCATATACATAGCTCTTCTCTGCCAGAATGTGATAAAGCAAAGACAATTTGTTCCGCAAATTCTTTTTAAAGGTATGAAGGTATAACGAAACTATATAAATTTGATGTCTCCTTGATGACACTGAATTGTTTTCCAATTGTAAGTTCACAGTACAGAATGTTGAATCGTTCCAGTAGGAGGTAGAATGGAAAACATTTACTATGGGGATTCCGCTCCCATCGCCTGTTCTCCTTTATGTCCCATAATGCTTTGCCATTATCAGAAACAGTGACACAAATACTAAAGCAATCCACCATTTTTCAGGAATTCAAATGCTGCAAAAAAATGGTGGATTGCTTAAGTATTTTTGAAGCTGTTTCTGATAATGGCAAAGCATTATGGGACATAAAGGAGAACAGGCGATGGGAGCGGAAACCCCATAGTTAATGGAAAATTTTCAAAGTTGATGTTATTTTCACATTTAATCAACCATCAAAATGTGATCAAAAGGTTGTAGTTCCTAAAATAAAATCAGTGAAAACAGAAGTTCAGCTTGAGAATTGGCGCCCAGGAGAGTGGCGGCCTGTGAAGAATGAGGCGTCTCTGGATGGCCCCCTAATGAATAGATGCCGGCAATGCTGCTGGCTTCAATGAAAGGAGACGTCAGTGGAGTGGCGCATGCGCAATTAGTCTCCACGAGCGCTGAGAAGGGCTCAGGAAGTCGGCAGCGCATGCAAACTGGATGCCATCATCGCCGGCATCTAGTGCATAGGGCAAGCCCGGGGGAGTGGCGGCCTGTGAAAAAGGAGGAGTGCCTGGACCTCCGCCTAAATAAGCCGGACCGCTGGTCCATCGATCGGACCTGTAAATATGTTATGGGTCAAATACTTAAATATAATTAGTGAAGTTTGATTAAAGCCAAGGTTAAGAAATGGACTACTTTAGAAAGGGGTTGGGGAGTGGATTTAGTAGGTACATTTTGGTAGGGGAACTTATTATTGTTGACAGGTTCTCTTTACGATTACAAGCCCTCAATCAGCTCTGTAAATGGAAAAATAAAAAGTTATGGCTTTTGGAAGGTGGGACGTTAACATTTTTTTTCGAAAATTCTATATAAATGTACACAATATACTATCCATTGACCTCTAGGTTTTTTATGCTTTTAAATTTGAGGTTTGTTACGCCTTGTAGCTCTGTACACACCACTGTTGCTACAGATCGGACCTTTCCATTGCACTATATGCTATAGATACTGGAGACCTTGGCACATCGTGTACTGGATGTATATACAGACCTGGAAGCCGAAGCACTGGGTAAGATCGTGAGTATTAATTTTCTGTTCTGTTACTGGTACTACATGGTCTTCATGCTTTAGCTCGATTTTAAGTTGGACCTCCGCCTTCAGATCAAGGAAGGTCACACACGCTTTCTCCGTTGTCCCTTGAAGTATGTTTGTTGGAGTTGTGATCACAAAGTAGCTGGAAGGACACAAAATAAATAATAGTTAAGTCAAGAATTTTAATTGAATAACATTTTCAAAAAATTTTGACTGGTGGAATAGGGTTGTCCAGTCACATCCGAGTTCCTCATCAAGTTTCCTCCTACACACAGGAATAGGGCTAACTTGCTGATTGTTGGAGGGACCCCTACAGATCACAGGAACGGGGCTCTGTTGTAATGGCAAATGAATGGGGCTGAAGTCTCCTGCTGGTCTATCCATCTCTATGGCACTGACTGAGATAGCCAAGTGTAGTAGTCACCACCGCCATAGGTGATATGAGCTGCAACATTCTTACTCCTCCTGCCCTTACATTCATTTGAAGGACAAAACACCCCTTTTCCTTGATTAATGGGGGTCCCAAGACAGAATTGAAGATGTCCACTGATGTTCACCTACAGTGTAGCGTTAAGTTAACTTGCAGTTGTCTCCTCTTTTCCATCGGTTATATGCAAATATATGTAATATTGCAAATAATGAGAAATTAATAAATAGTATCTGACGTTTGGTACTCTTTAATCTCTACATGGCCTAGGACCTGTGTCTGACAGTAGGACAACTGGTTGAAGTAAGAGTTTTCTTCTTTTTGACCTCTCAGTAGGGTTTCCAGTTACAAAAGTGTTCTGAAATTTTCCTAAAAGTTAAAAGGGTTATCCACTTTTATGTAAATTGCCCATGTGCCTTTACAACCTCAATAACAATACCTTAATGGTCAGATGATTCAGCATTCCTCACTGCAAACTCTCCCCGATTCTTTGTTTACATGTCTGAGCGCTGATCATAAGGAAGAGCTGTAGCTGTAGAGAGTTAGGAGTGGTGCTCCATCCCTGCCTCTTCTGTATCTTATCTATGGCCCGAACATACATCTCCCATCATTAAATCTGACTAATGATTTGCAGACACTGGGTATCCCATCTCTGGGACACAATGGAAGGGGAGGGGCTAGGAGAAAAGGATAGTGGAAACATGTGAAGACTTGGGCACCATGAATTATAGAAATATATTAGTGATTTCAAATGAGGATACCGGTATTGTCACTGTCGATAAGGACAGTGACATCACTGGGAAAACACCTCTGATATCAGCAGCAGCCAATCACTGCCTGCTGCCATTGTTCGCTGTTTCCCTGCATTCAGGGTGGAGTGGGAGTCACCGGGCCATGTCCATATTTTGCAAGGACACTTAGGGAATACACCCAATGGGGCTCATTTACTAAGGGTCCGAATCGCACATTTTCATTGGGTTTCCCGATTATTTCCGATTTGCGCCAAATTGACCTGGGATTTTGGTGCACACGACCTGATTGTGGAGTATCGGCGCTGGCTTTCACGCAACAGAAATCAGGGCGTGGCCGTGGGAAAACCCGACAAATTCAGAAACACAGCGGAATTTTAAAAGAAATTTGTGTCGCAAGATCAGCACTTACATGCACCGGGAAGAAGAAGGTGAACTCCGGCGGACCTCAGCGCAGCACCCACACCTGGTGGATATCGGGCGCACGGACCTTAGTGAATCCCGGCAGACCCAAATCCGCGTTGGAGAACGCGCCGCTGAATCGTGACTGCATGGGGTAAGTAAATGCGCCCCAATGTGTTCTTACAACGTATAGCAAAAAATGAGGTGTGAACCCAGTCTTAAAAAAACAACATTTCTGTTTTGTTTTGGAATTGTAGTCTAATCATTAGTTATTCATTTGAAGTATTAAATACATTATGGGCAGATTGGTTTATGCCATATGTTTTATTTTTATTTTACAATCCTCAATCAATAGTCAATAGCCTATCAAGCTTAAAAGGTTGGATATGCAACGCCCCTCCCTCTCTATACCAGGAGCTGCTCGGTAAACCTGATCACCTAACTAGGGGTCTCCAGCATGGAAATATAGTAATGCAGCTGCAGTGATGCTTGGGTTAACTCTGTTCACAAATAAGTGTACTGGGATGGTTGGACCAAGCTGGTTGGATGAAAGGGCTTGCCACTTCACAAGGAGAAGTTATAAAACCCCTTGTAGGTGGGAGCTCGAGGGCGGTCCGTCGGGTCTTCGTTCAACGTCTTGTGTAAGAAGAAGAGGTGTCTATGCTATGCTGTCCTGACACCTTGGCCTGTCAGGCGACCAGACCCAAGGTAGAGTGCCACCACAAGGACTCTGCTCCAAAACTCCTAGCCCAGACTGAAGTGATTTACCAGGCTGTGTTCACACCTTCCTGAGGACCTGAGATCCAACCTCCATCCAGTTGAAGTTTTGCTGCTGTTATGGCCGTTGCCTGTTGCCAATAAAGATCTGTAAGTTCTGGATCAGGTTGTAGGGCGGTTGAAGGGCGCCCCATCCCTCATCACCACGGATCCTTATGTGGACACCGTAGTTGCCCAAGGGAGTAACCTACTCTGTCAGCCTCTCCCTCCATTTTCTTGCACACACCACCTCCTGGAGACCTGCCAGACCGTGGATGAGGCCTCCACTCCCAATACCAAGCACTGTGACCAATGGTAAGAATGAAAGTTAATTTTCTACCATCGGAATCCATCATAATAAACCAGGGACACTCACGGATAGATCCAAGTACCGTGAGGTAATATTTTTTATATTTGTTATCCATGGCCTCCTTCCTTCTAAAATCAACGTTGATAATTATGCTAATGAGCCAGAAGGCAATCAGAATTCAGAAAGTGAGTTGTATGGGAAAAACATGCTGTTGGTGGAAATGTGTGGTGCAAAAATGTACAATAGGTGGTTCTTCATCCTCTCTTACAACAAATTTTTGGACTGTTATTTTACTGCTACTGCATTAACAAAAAATGAATGGACTTTTAACCTTTCTGCTGTTCAAACTATTATTTACTATTACAGGTATATGGACAGGATCCACAGTCTAACGAACTTGAGATGGACTCTCTTCTTACTCCTAGGGCACATCCATCATAGTGTGTCTCAGATTTGCCTATTTTTTTTGCTGGCTTGTTCCTTTTCTCATCTTGTGATTTATGATTGATGTAATTTTGCCTTATTAAATGCTCTTTGAATTGTCGCACCGCCGTTTACTTTGTGCCTAATTTTGCGCCTAAATTGTGGCAAATTATTACCCTGGATTTCATTTGGGACCAATAAAGACACGAGATTAAGAAAAGGTGACAGAACATTCCCAGCTTCATTTTTGCACAACAAAGTAACTGCATGTACAATGTCCAGACTACATTTCGTTTTCAGTGCAGAGACTAAAAGTTATATTGTAAAAAAAAGAAAAAATTCTGAATTCTGAATTGGGTCTCTGCCTGTTTTATTAGAATGTATAGGAAATTGACTCTGATAAAATGTTTTAGATTGCACATTAAGGCTGACAATCATCCCACTCATACCAAGTCATTACACAACATTTTAATAGTAAGAATAAATTTTGCATTTTAAAACTGAGCTGAAGTCTTTTTTCATTCTGCATTCAGTTAATATTTAATTTGGGAAACGAAGACCTCTGTTTCCAATAATAAAAAGGGAGTTTTTTCAGTGCAGCTGCTCAGAGCACAAGTATTTTTGTGACTTTTTTGTGCTTTTTAGGTGGAAAATAATGATTTATGCAGTACATCCACAGATCACCCATTCACTATGTCAGATGAGGCACGGAGATTCAAAACCACCAAGTCCTGGACTTTTGCTTGAACCCAAAAAAGTCCCAAATTAGAGACAAATTGCAAAAACAACCTAAAAAATGATGTTCAATGCCCCCCCCCCTATTGTTTCATCGGATAGGCTCCCAAATATTAAATAAGCCCTTATCTAGTTATATTCATTATTTTCATTTACTAATTTTTTGGTCTCTGTGACTATTGGATTTTAAAACTTTTAGGTTGTCATAAGAACCAGGAGTAACAATAAATCTTAATTGCAGACTCCTGTGATAACTCTTACAGATGATCATTGTAGCCTAAGGCTAAAGTACAGTAAATTACCAACATCCATTGGCCTGCTTGTAACTAGGGGTTGTCTGTAAGCCGGGTGTTCTGAAGTTGGGGAACGCCTTTACTTATAACTTGATCTATGTTTTCCTATACATTTAGCCAATACTTTATAATGTTAAGAATATTATCTATAAATGAATCAAGTAACTTTCATCAGAAATACTAAGAATCTGGATCTTACGGTTTTGATGCTGATGTAAGTGATGTGCCGAAGATTGCCAGGCAGGCGGATACCCAGAGAAGCCACATGTTGGACCACACGTCACCTCCACTGAGTCTTCAAAATGTTCTCTCTTTTATAATAATGAGAGATGAAGGTGGAGCCCATTCCATCCCCCACCAATATCCTATATCATCCCCTTTCTAAATCATTGAACCACTGTTCTGTGGCATCTGAGGGCAATAAACCTGAGCGAGAGACTTTTGGATACTAAGCAAGATTTCAGCATAAAAACCTATGACCCCTTATCTCCTGTGGAGTTTGTATTGATGGACATGGGCCAGTTTAAATAACATTCACCACGTATAGTAAATTATGTAAGATTATTAACCAGTGAAGGACTAGGGTCTCTGGAATTATTCCCAAAAAATTAAAGTGGGCAAACGGCTTTCTCAAAATACATCACTAAGGAAATTCATTACTTCAAATCTTTTGCTATAATGAACCAAAAAAGTTAGATAGAAGACTCTTTTTCCAAGAATAACAACCAGATTTAGTGACTGTGCCTCGCTAATTACTTCGGAACAAGACCATTTCTCACCCCATCCTCAACTTATTTTATAGAGAACTTCATCAACATTCCCAAAAACACAGGGGAGGCTTTTTTCTTTATGCAGGAATAGTGATTTTTGTGTTTTGCATCTAAGCTTTCCCGCTCCAGCGATTTATCATGGTCACAATGGGGCACATTTACTTACCCGTCCCGGCGCGATCCCCAAGGTGCGTTGTCCGAGAAGGATTTGGAGCTGCCACAATTCACTAAGATTGTGCGCCAGATATCCTGCATGTGTCGCTTCCCCGCTCAGGTCCGCCGGAGTTCACCTTCTTCTGCCCGGTGCATGTAAGTGCTTGGGCTTGCGACACAATTTTGAATGTTAAATCCCGCGCTCAGTCCGAATCAGTCTGGTTGTCCGGCGGCCACGCCCCCCTGATTTGTGTTGCATGAAAGTTGGCGCCAAAATCCGATTGTGTGCGCCAAAAAACCCAGTTAAATGCGCGCAAAATTGAAAAAGCCAGGAAAGCCAACGAAAATGCAGTCCGCGGACCCATAGTAAATGTGCCCGATTTTGTTGTTATTTTTGTCATGATCCATTTAAAATGTGCAAATTTATGCACAACCCATCGCAATCTGTTGCCTACACCTGGTTTGGAGTTTAAAGTTTGGTGGAATTTAATAGTAAAGCAATCACAGACATCTGGAAGCAGGCAAAATACTTAGACAAATCTTACTTAGACAAATAAGTTGCACCGATACTCTGGAATGACCTACCCCGGACTCTCAGACTAATACCCACCCTCCAAAGTTTCAAACGTGCTCTTAAAACCCATCTCTTTAGGCAGATCTATCACACTCGCTAACTGCATGCAATTTCTGTTATCAGGCAACCACCAGACACTAAGCTCCAGGCTTCTCTGCAGTAACACTCACCTTGGACTCTGTATATAAGATGCCGCTGATGGCTGGTTCAAGCAGCAGCATTTTTATTTAATAAATGATTTTATTATGGACCATTATACGGGTCAGACTGGCCCATCGGAGGATCCTCGGTGGCCCCCGACAATGGTTGGGTCCTGTCTGGTCATAGGGCAAAGCGAATTCTTTATTTAAAACTCCCTCGGGGAAGTTTTGGGTGCTGGTGAAACAGACACTGGGTACATCTGCCCTGTGACTGCTCCACACACCTGGATATGGTTGTCTAAATTACTTTCCATGAGGTCAGGACCATGTGACACGTGTGGTAGGAGCAGCAGGAAGATTCCCGGATACAGTTTGCTGCATGTGCTGCTGTGTGGTAAGTGAAGTTATTCAGACACAGTGCAAGGGAGGATGTGAATGTGGGGTGCAGTGTGACATGTATGTAATATGGTGTCCAGTAAGAAATGTAAAAAATGTGGGGTGCAAAGGGAGAATGTAAGGGGGCAGTGTGACATGTAATGTGGGATCCAGTATGATATGTATGTTATGTGAGGTACAGGGCGACATGGATGTAATGCGGGGGTGCAGTGTGACATGGTGTGACTCTGTAGAAGACACCAAAGCCAAGACTACTTGGATGCAGGCACTGTGGCTACTTGAAGATAAACAGTGTAACTACTTGGGGGCAAGCACTGTGGCTGCTTGGGGGGCAAGCACTGTGACTACTTGGGGACAAGCATTGTAACAACTTGGGGGTAAGCACTGTGACTACTTGGGGCAGCCACTGGCTACTTTGGACAGGCACTGACTACTTGGGGGCAAGCACTGTGGCTACTTGGGGGCAAACACTGTGGCTACTTGGGTGAAAATACTGTGAATACTTGGGGACAAGCATTGTAACTACTTGGGGGGCAAGCAATTTGACTACTTGGGTGCAAATACTGTGAATACTTGGGGACAAGCACTGTGACTACTTGGGGACAAGCATTGTGACTACTTGGGGACAAGCACTGTGACTACTTCGGGGCAAGCACTGTGACTACTTGGTGGTAAGCACTGTAACTACTTGGGGGTAAGCACTGTGACTACTTGGGGCAGTCACTGGCTACTTGGGGCAGGCACCGACTACTTTGGTTTCTGGGGGAAGCCATGTGACTACTTGGGGGCAGCCCTGGTTACTAGGGGCAGGTGCTGGGACTATTGCAACTGTAGGAGCAGAACTCTAAGCTCTAGGGGAACAACAGAACACTATTAATTTTGTCATAAGAAGGTGGAGGAGATGATGATAAAATGAAGAACTTAACTTTTCTTGTTTCTAAATCTTCAGATCCGAGTTCTGATCTGGTAGAAACTGACGTAGACCCCAGAAGAAAGAGAAATCCCCCAACCAAAGACGCCATGTGTGAGTTGCTGGATTTACAGTAAGTGCTGGTATTATACATCAGCTCACAATTCTGCCCCTAATACACAACACTGGGCTTGGTTTTGGTTCTGTGTTTATGTACATATACAAGTCTGTGTGTGTGTAAATATATACATGTCAATATATAATAAATATACATACATGGCCGTCCTGATTAAAGGCGTTGTCTAGGCTTGTATAATTTTTACCAGTGGATTGGGGAGGCTGTAAAAACAAGAAAGCAGTTGTACTTGTTGTCTCACCCCTTCATCCTCATAGACTGCAAGCTCTTGTCACCCCTTCATCCTCATAGACTGTAAGCTCTTGTGTCACCCCTCATACTCATAGACTGTAAGCTCTTGTGTCATTCAAATCTTTATTTATAAAAGGGGATATTGTAGTGGTGATGAAAAAGTAAGATTACTGAAAAGGTCCTTAATCTTAGCCTCAATCAAAATAACTTGAGGGGCGACTAGGTACCCAAGGCAGTGCTCTGACAAGGGTCATATACAGTTGACTCCATACAATTTGTGCACCTTCTATTACTATTAGTAAGTGACACACTAAAAACTGTTCATGTATAAAATTGGAGTCCGAGTAATTATTATTGTGTATACAGTATTGAAGGTGCAACTTTGGGCTCAGTCCTTAAGAATATATATATATATATATATTTATATAAGAGCTATAGAGTGATCTAGCAAGGTAAGAATATGGTACAAGTATGATTCTTCATTTTTGTTTCTCCCACTAATAAAATAGCAACTGGCTCTTTTCCTGGTTGTCAGGTTAGGAAGGCTGTCCACAATTGGTGTCAGAGTGGTAAGAGTATGATCCTTAATTTTTGGTTCTCCCACTAATAAAATCCCTTTTTCACCCAGAAATAAACATTTGATCCTGTGTAGATGATGAAAAAAATAAATAATAAAACCTAATATTATTCAGATTGTCTAAAAAGTTGGAAATGATCATAGCTTGAGGGCTGAGGAGGTACCCATGGCGGTGCCCTGAGAGAGGTCATATACATTACGACATACATTTTGCGCAACTTCTGTTACTGACAGTAGATGGTCCAGTTTTGTCCATGCATAAGTAATGACTCTGAAGAATCACTAAAAGGAGGTGATGTAAAGTTCCACCCTCAAGGCGTCACACACATCCAGAAAAGGTTTGTAAAAGGCTTAGCAGATCGTAGTGGCTGCATATTGAGAGCGGCTGCATACTGGGAACACGAATAGACTTGCTGTAGTAACTTGGCTGCCACAGTGTTCAAACTTAACCCTAAGTGGGGCAGAGGATCTGTGAGATGGAGCCTAAAAATGTGAGTTTTTACCTTTATTGTCTACAAATACAAATAGGGCAGATGGGCAAAAAAGTGGCAGCAGAAAACCCATGGGTACAGAGGGGCAGACTGCACTGTTTAAATGTAGAAATTCGGAAACAGCTGGATATGGAAGAATTATGCAGGAAAGTTGCTCCTATGTGAAGGGCAGAGTTGTGGAACAAGTTCCCAATGTGTATTGTAGAGTGTGCCGGGGGGCAAATGTCTCTGCCCCTCTCGCTTCATAGATGTTTATACATGTGGGGCTGTGATCAACATTATCATGGCTTCAGGGCATTTACTTACAGGGTAGCTCCAGCTTTTCTGCAACATTTCTGTTAGTCTGTGGGCACTGTATGTGGGGTCGGGGCTTGGTGGCTCCATGACCGCAGGTCTATGGACGAAGAAGATATTAATGAGTTTCCATAGAATTAGAAGCCACATGGTTCCGCTTGTGGGGAGATCACTGAGGTCTCTGCTCTTGCTGATATCTTCTGGTTTCCTGTGCATCTTCCCCCATCTCTCAAGTCTCTTGTCTCTCACGTCTCTCACTCTCTTTCAGTTGCTTTCTCCTTTTCCCTTCTTCACATCTTCTTCCCTTCCACTTCAGCCCCTGTTACTCTGTTTTATCATATCTCTCTGTTGCACTGTCATTTGTCCTAAACTTTCTCCTGCATGTCGTCCCTTTCTCCTGTTGTTAGGATTTTGTATTTTTTCGTGCACATTTTCTGACATTGTGATCTCTCTCAGAATCTGCTGTCCTTTACTCTGCCATTGCTCTCTCATTGGGGATCATTTACTAAGGGCCCGATTCGCGTTTTCCCGATGTGTTACCCGAATATTTCCGATTTGCGCCGATTTCCCCTGAATTGCCCCGGGATTTTGGCGCACACAATCGAATTGCGGTGCATCGGCGCTGGCATGCACGCCACAAAAATGGGGGGGCGTGGCTGAACGAAAACCCAACAGATTCGGAAACCACCGCATTTAAAAAAAAAAAGTGTCACGAGACTCGCGCTTACCTTCACCAGGAATAGGCCGGTGAACTTGAGTGCATTTCGGCGGGCCTCGGGGAACCTCAGCGCAGCAGCGCCACCTGGTGGACGTCGGAGGAACTGCCTTAGTGAATCCCGGCCGGACCCAAATCCACCGCTGGATCGCGAATGGACCGGGTAAGTAAATCTGCCCCATTCTCTCCGTTGCGCTCTCATATTGTCACTTTTGCTCTCTCATTACTATTGCTTTCTCTTAATCCCTCTGGTGCATTCTTATACCGTCTGCTTTTTTGCTCGTATTATCACTGTTGTGCTCTCATATTGTTACTGTTGCTCTCTCTCATTCTCTCCTTTGCTCTCTCTAATACTCTCTGTTCTGCTCTCATATTGTAACTTTTGCACTCTCATAATATTACTATTGGGATCTCTCTTTGTTACTTTTGCTCTCTAATTCTCTCTGTTGCGCTCTCTTATTTTTACTTTTGCTCTCTCTAAGTCTTTGTTCCGCTCTTATATTGTTACTGTTTCTCTCTAATTTTTTCAGTTTTTCTCTGATGGTCACTCTGTTGCTCTCTCTTATTCTCTCTTGTGCTCTCATATTGTTACAGTTGCTCTCTAATTCTTTCTGTTGTGTTCTTATATTGTTACCATTGCTCTCCCTAATTCTCTCTTTTGCGCTCTCACATTCTTACTGTTGTGCTCTCTCTCTAATACTCTGTTGCACTCTCATATTGTTACTATTGCTCTTTCTCTTTAATTCTTTCTCTTACTGTTGCTATCTCTAATCTCTTTTTTGCACTCTAACATTGTTGTTGTTCTCTCTTATTCTCTTTATTTCAGTCTCATATTATTACTGTTTCTCTCTAATTTTCTCCCTTGCTCTCACCATAATATTCTTCTCTCTATTGCTCTCTCTATTTCTCTTTGTTGCACTCTCATATTATTACTGCTCTCTCTAATTCTCTTTATTGCAGTCTCATATTATTACTGTTGCCCTCTCCATAATCTTCTTCTCTCTGTTGCTCTCTCCATAATCCTCTTCTCTCTGTTGCTATACTCCATAATCCTCTTCCTCCGATGCTCTCTCCATAATCCTCTTCTCTCTGTTGCTCTCTCCATAATCCTCTTCTCTCCGATGCTCTCTCCATAATCCTCTTCTCTCTGTTGCTCTCTCCATAATCCTCTTCTCTCTGTTCTCTGACGTTGTCTCTTATCATGGAGTTTCTCTGACTTCAGTTCAGGACGTATATATCTGCTATCTTACAAAGATGATGGACATCATGGGGATGGGGCCAATAAGCATTGTACTTCTTCTTTCTTAACGTCCCCCGTCCTATGGCCTATGAATTACAATTATTATATCTACTCCCTCAGCTAGCCCCAAAATGACCCTCTAGACCACACATCAGACCCTCTAGACCACTAATTACCACCCCACACATGAGATGCAGACCTCAAGCCATGCCCCTTTTTAATGATCCGGACTCTTTATGTAAGTAACCAAACAGATCCTTTTGTCGACAGACCCACAAACCATACGTCCATGTACAGACCCCAGACCATATCTTCTCTGGTTACTGAACTCAGATGCACCCGCTACAAATACCCCCATATACCAACCCCAGACCATACTTTATTAACAGCCCCCAGATAAGACTTCCATAGGGGAACATTAGAGATAGAATGGAGTCTTTCCAAAAATATTAGTAAATGCCTGATGCCCCTCGAAATTCAGGTGTCTTAGGACATGCACCCCATTATGGACACAAAGTGCATCGTCCTGTCTGACTGTTCCCATCTGGAATGAGCCTAGGAATCCCAGAGAGAACATATAGAACATATAATTAGCTGCATACTTAAAGAACAACCCAACCCCAATCCTGAGTTTATGGACCATATGTAGAACTGCCTATAAAAATAGGGTCATCGCCGCCGATCCTGGTGATTTCTGACCAGGAGTCTGACATTTGGGCAAATGTTGGAGGGGAAGGGCCCGGTGGTGTTGGACTATTGGATGTCAATTTGTCCAAAATATTTATTCTTATGGTCATTAGAGTCAACAGAATCTACACTTTGAGAATCAAACCGATGCTGAGCATGCATGTACCCGGAGAAATCGGGAGGACTGCAATCTACTGGCTTTGACACTAACATTGACTTTTAGTACTTTTACCCGTCCCTTTAAGAGTCTTGTTTACACGTAGAATTCACAGCACATTGTCTATCCCTGGCTTATTGTAATTATGTGATATGTGGCATAGGAGAGCCAAAAACACAAGTACAGAGCGCCGCACACAGGACAGGAATAGGAAATGCAGATGTAAAAAAGTAATTACGGTATATACAATCTTAACAAAATTGATGCATTGGTCAAACACTGGGCTGGTATATTGTTGGTGGTCGGGTTATCGCTTTAACTGGAAACAAAGAAAAAATATATATTAAATCAACATCATAACTAATCTCCCTGTCTCGGCAGGGTGGTCTGACGTGTTCTCTAGCCTTCTGTGTACTGGTGGCTTCAATTGGATCCCTTCAGTTTGGGTACAACACAGGAGTCATCAATGCTCCAGAAAAGGTAAAATAATAAATGACCGCAGCACAAACATTCACATAAATATGTATTTATGTAGCAATGATCCAACTACCTTCATATTCTGTGAAAACAAAATTTCATCTCTGCACAGGGCCACGTCCTACAATACTGTCCCTATGTACAGGAATATAACTACTATAATACTGCCCCCTATGTACAAGAATATAACTACTATAATACTGCCCCCTATGTACAGGAATATAACTACTATAATACTGCCCCCTATGTAACAAGAATATATAAACTATATAATACTGCCCCTTGTACAAGAATATAACTACTATCATACTCGCCCACTATGTACAAGAATATAACTACTATAATACTGCCCCCTATGTAAAAGAATATAACTACTATAATACTGCCCCTTATGTACAAGAATGTAAACTACTATAATATTCCCCCTATGTACAAGAATATAAACTACAATTAATACTGCCCCCATGTACAAGGATATATAACTATATAATACTGCCCCTATGTACAGAATATAACTACTATAATACTGGCCCCTATGTACAAGAATATAACTACTAATAATACTGCCCCCTATGTACAAGAATAACTTACTATAAATATGCCCCCTATGTACAGAATATAAACTACTCTAATACTGCCCCCTAGTACAAGAATATAACTACTATAATAACTGCCCTATGTACAAGAATATAACTACTATAAACTGCCCCCTATGTACAAGAATATAACTACTTATAATACTCGCCCCTATGTAAGGAATAATAACTACTATAATACTGCCCCCTATGTACAAGGAATAATAAATACTAAATACTGCCCCCTATGTACAAGAATATAAACTACTATAATACTGCCCCCTATGTACAAGAATATAACTACTATAATAATGCCCCCATATGTACAGATATAACTACTATAATACTGCCCCTATGTACAAGATATTAAACTCTATAATATGCCCCCAGTACAAGATAATAAATACTAATAAATACCGCCCCTATGTACAAGAATATAACTATATAATACTGCCCCCTATGACAGAAAACTATAATACTATTACGCCCCTATGTTACAAGAATATAACTACTATAATACTGCCCCCTAGTACAAGAATATAACTACTATAATACTGCCCCCTTGTACAGAGATATAATACTATAATACTGCCCCCTGTTACAAGAATATAAAAAACACTTAAACTGCCCCTATGTACAAAGAATATAACTACTATAATATGCCCCCTATGTACAAGAATATAATACTTAATACTGCTCCCGATTGTACAAGAATATAACTACTATAATACTGCCCCCTATAAGTACAAGAATATAACTACTATAATACTGCCCCCATGTACACGAATATAATATATAATACTGCCCCTATGTACAAGAATATAAACTACTATATAACTGCCCTATGTACAAGAAATATAATAACTTATAATACTGCCCCTATGTACAAGAATAACTACTATAAACTGCCCCTATGTACCAAGAATATAATACTTAAATACTTGCCCCCTATGTACAAGAATATATACTTAATACTGCCCCCTATGTACAAGAATAACTACTATAATACTGCCCCCTATGTACAAGAATATAACTACTATAATACTGCCCCCTATAATACTAGAATAGAAAACTACTTAATATGCCCCCTATGTACAAGAATATAAACTATAATACTGCCCCTATGTACAAGATATAACCTACTATAATACTGCCCCTATGTACAAGACCTATAATACTATAAACCCCCCTATGTATAAATAAGCTACTTACTTATACTACCCCCTTGTACAAGAATATAACTACTATATAATACTGCCCTGTCAAGAATATAACTACTATAATACTGCCCCTTGTACCAAGAATATAACTACTATAATACTGCCCCTACCATTCGGAATATAACTACATAATACTGCCCCCTATGTCAGAGAATAGTAACTATCAAATCCTCCCTATTGTACAAGCACTACCCTCACATACATACTGCTCCCGTATGTCACAAGCTATAGATACTATACTACTGCCCCCTATCTCCCGCCTCCCACACCACCTCCCCCCCCCCACCCCAGAGGAGGCCGCAGGAACACGAGGAATAACGCGCAGCAGAACAGGAGAGAAGGGATAAAGAGCCAGGTGTAGAAACAACACGGTTAGTGTTAATAGAGTGGAGCTAAAACCAACTATATCCAAGCGAAAGAATATCGAAACATATAAGAATAAACATGGAGAGAAGGGGCAAACGGGAATCCAGAAGAGCAGCGGTATGTGATGGACAGAAAAATATAACTACTAAAATACTGAAAACCCTAGCGACTTAAATTGTACAAGAATATAAGATTACTAGAATACTGTCCCCTGATGTGACAGAGAATATAAACTACGATGAAATACTGCCTCCCTATATCCAAGAATAGTACGTACCTATAATAGCTGTCCCCGCGTATGTGACCCAAGAAATATAAGCTAAATATAAATACTCCCCTATGTACACAAGAATATAAACTACCTCATAATCCGCTCCAATAGTAAAAGAATAGCTAAAAA
The DNA here is from genome assembly GCA_019512145.1 of Engystomops pustulosus. Lineage (NCBI taxonomy): Eukaryota > Metazoa > Chordata > Amphibia > Anura > Leptodactylidae > Engystomops > Engystomops pustulosus. The sequence continues at coordinate 87,697 of WNYA01001119.1, forward strand.
ACAGTGGAAACATAAACTACAACGTACTGCTCCTAGGAGAAGACGCGGAAAAGGACACTGTTATCACCTTCAGTATGTTAAGAGAGAGATCTGCACGGTTAACGACCAAACGCATAAAAGGTAACAATAGAGAAAGGCGATAGGACTACGCCAAATACGGACGCGGATAGCTAATACGTCTCCGAGCGCGAATCACCAGTAGGTGAATGGGACCTAGAGAACGAGGGAAAAGTAAAGAAAGCACAGAATGACGAGTGAGAAAGCCGATATAATACTGACCCCCTATGTACAGGAATATAAACTATATAATATCTGCCCCCTATGTACAAGAATACTGAAAATACTATAATCACATACCCTAGCGATACAAGAAATTAAAAACTACCTAAAATACTGGGCCCCCTTATGTACACGGAATATGATAAACGACTATAACTAATCACTGCCCCGACACTAAATGGATACAAGAATGTAGGACTACTCACGATAAATAACTGCGCACCTATGTAAAGTAGAATGGATATTAACCCTAACTCTATAATAATGCCTCCCTATTGGACAAGAATATAAACTTACTATAATAGCTGCCCCTAGTACAACGAAATAACTACTATAATACTCCCCTAATGTCAGAATATAACTAATAACATACCTGGACCCTATGATCAAGAATATAAACTACTAAATAATGTCCTATGTAAAAGACCAAGAAGTGATACATAACAATAATACTGGACGCCATCAGGAATGTACAAGAAAAAATACACTATAGCACTTATAAACTAAGCACTCCATATGTACCAGAAGATATACCGTACAAAAATATATTGCCCCTATGTACAAGGATAAGTATGACAACTATGTAACGAATAAATACTGCCCTCCTAGGTCACACAGGATAGTCAACTTACATATTAATTGAACTGCCCACGCGTACTGCTACACAGAAAGATAACTTAATTAATAACTGCCCCTATGTACAAGAATATAACTACTATAATACTGCCCCTATGTACAAGAATATAACTACTATAATACTGCCCCCTATGTACAAGAATATAACTACTATAATACTGCCCCCTATGTACAAGAATATAACTACTATAATACTGCCCCCTATGTACAAGAATATAACTACTATAATACTGCCCCCTATGTACAGGAATATAACTAGTGTAACATGCAGTAGATAGGACACTGTACAAACTGCTCAGCTCGTCCTGCTCTATAACATTATGACAGGATATGGTGGGGGGGATTATTATTCCCTTTTTAACCCCTTAACGCTCTGCGCCGTAGCTCTACGGCGCAGAGGTATAAGG
>WNYA01001120.1:0-89013 GCA_019512145.1 Engystomops pustulosus
ACTGCCTCGCTTCCTTGCATCACTCACACCAGCTGGGCCAGGAGGACCTGGGGTTGCCTCGGCGTCACTGGGCACTGGGGGTAGAGCCACCTCCATAGCTGATACAGCCTGAGAAGAGGCAGCTCCAACCCCGATCTTAAAGGTGCCCTCTGCCTCATTGGCATTAACCCCTTGTTGTCCAGTAGTTTTTTTAATATTTCTGCTCTGCTGCTCGCTGGATGCAAGAGGCCACTTGCCCTTGCAGACTCCGGACAGTCTTTTTGTGCCCTCTCCAGGGTCTGATGATCCAATGCAAAACAACACTTTTCCTGCAGGCTGTTCGGGATGCTTGGGAGGCGCCGCACCACAAGCCCCAGCAGCCCCATCACACTGCCGCTGCTCACCGGAGCTAGATGCAGCCACAGTGCTAGGGGCCACAGGAGCCACCGCCACTGCCCCTGGCACCGGGCCACCCCCCCCTCCCACTGGGGGGCAGCGCACAGTACCAGGACCTGCTGGATCGCCCTCACTGTCCGGCCTTTCGGCCGATGCCTTCCCTGCACCATCCTTGCTACTGCAAACAAGGCTGGTGCTCTGCGCCATGATAGAACGTGGCTTTGCAATCTCCCCGCACCCTGGCACCGAGTCCACTGCAGGATTCGTGCTGGGCTGGGTGACCTCGGCTTTTAGTCTGTCTATGGTGGTAAGTAGATCAGACTTTTTCTTTCTCTGCGTAGCCACCCCCGCTAGGGCCAAGGTCTCCCTTATCTCCTCCTGGAGCCTCCTCAGCGCTTTTCCAGCTTCCTCGTACTCACGGAGGTGCTCAGCAATCCGGGAGCCATAGATGGAAGCAGACTCCCGGGCCTTAAGATCACCCCATGCTTTTTGCACACCTCCGTGAGCACCCAGCTTTCCAGCTGAACCACCCAGCTTTCCCGCACATACATCCAGCTTTCCAGGAGGAGCACTCAGGCTGATGTTACTTGCCTTGATCTTCTGTGAACCGGAGACCTTGCGGCTTCCCTGGGTCTTGGGGGTGGCAGCCGAGGTCACATCGCTGCGTCCTTGGCTCCGGGCAGATCTTCTTACACCCTCCGATTTGGCCGGTAACTGGCTTCTCCTGCCCCCCGCCGGCCTGGTCCGGGAGACAGGAGCCTGGGATTTTCCTGCAGGATTCATCCCACAGAACCCACTCCCTCCCTGGGGAGGAGAGAGCAGGCCTGGGTGGATCGGTCTTCCACCAGGTGGTGCAGGAGCTCAGCAGCACACAACCACACCCTTCAGTAGCACACAGCAGAATGAGATTGCACGCACTATTCTGCTGCTGGTGCAGTCACTGTGTACATACATGACATTACTTATTCTGTACTGATCCTGAGTTACATCCTGTATTATACTCCAGAGCTGCACTCATTTTAATTTCATTGGTTTCTCCATCAGTGAGCTGTGGTGTAATCTATGGGTAATGGTTGGGATAATTGTGATAATATTCTCTTCCATGAAATCTGACGATCATTGAGACAAATGGCTTTTTCTATCTGCGCGCAGTCGCCTGTCCCTCTCGGTAAATTGGCTTTTATTGTTGAAATCCTTAATAGCAATGACGGTTTCTGCTATAAAAGGCGGCAAAACAACACATGATGCCTTATCCTTAAAAATTCTTAACAAAACGGATTATTTAATAGTAAGCAGAGCTCAATTTTTTTCCTATTCATTGCTCCAAATCCTCTACACAGTATGGAAAAAAAAATTATACATTTTTGCTGCAAGAATCCACCACTAGAGGGAGTCAAGGTCAATGGTCTATACATTGAACTCTATGAAAACACTGTATGCAGTAAGCTCCTGAGCTCCCACTAGTGGTGGCTTCAGGCGGCTACAAATTTATCATCCTCTGGAGTTTAATGCTGTGTAATGGACATAACCTCTATAAAAATATGCTAATACAGGCGGTCCCCTACTTAAGGACACCCGACTTACAGACAGACCACTGTGACCTCTCTGGATACATTACTATAGTCCCAGACTGCAATGATCAGCTGTAAGGTGTCTGTAATGAAGCTTTATTGATCATCCTTGGTCCCATTACAGCAAAAAATGTTTAAACTCCAATTGTCACTGGGGCAGAATTTTTTTTTGTCTGGATCTACAATTATAAAATATACAGTTTCGACTTACATACAAATTCAACTTAAGAACAAACCTCCGGACCCTATCTTGTACGTAACCCAGGGACTGCCTGTAATGTGGAATTTTGTAGGATGTCCCACATCTTTTATGATACATTACAGCATAGCGCAGTGATGGCGAACCTTTTAGAGGTCGAGTGCCCAAAATGCAACCCAAACCCTTCTGACTTGAAGTGAAGTGCCAACACAAAAATTTAACTAGAATAACAAGGTTTTAATTGAGAAAACGAGCCATAGAGAGACGCCCCCCCCCCCATGTACGTAATATAGTATAAAATGCATACAGCTTGTCGCCATGTAGTATAAAATGCATAAAGCTTGTCGCCATGTAGTATAAAATGCATACAGCTTGTCGCCATGTAGTATAAATTGCATACAGAATGCCGCCATGTAGTATAAAATGCATACAGAATTCCGCCATGTAGTATAAAATGCATACAGCTTATCGCCATGTAGTATAAAATACATACAGAATATATATATATGTATACACATATAAACACCACATACATATACACCCACATATGCACATCACATACATATACACATTACATACATATACACATACATATACTCAGATAAACTTACTTTATTTTCTTTTATTCTACAGGAAAGTTCTCCAGGAATGCATGCAGGTTACGCTGTATGCATTCTCCACTCCCACCTGGAGCGGAGGAGAGGGGGGCTACGGAGCGGAGGAGAGGGGGGCCACGGAGCGGAGGAGAGGGGGGCCACGGAGCGGTAGAGAGGGGGGCTACGGAGCGGAGGAGAGGGGGGCTATGGAGCGGAGGAGAGGGGGGCTACGGAACAGGACAGAGGGAGCAAAGCAGTGCGGAGCGGACCGGGACAGAGTAGAGCGGACAGGGAGGGAGCAGAGCAGAGCGGCCCGGGATAATTAATGCGCATGCGCGGTTTCTATGGGAGCGACTGAAACTTTCAGCGCTTCCCAAGTTACCGCGCATGCGCAAAAACTCTGCGGTTCTGTCTTTGGAGCGGCGCGTAGTTCCGCCGCTCGCATAGACCAAATTTTTACGGGCAGCGGCTTACTGGCGAAGGTACGCGTGCCAACAGAAACGGCTTTGCGTGCCGTCTGTGGCACGCGTGCCATAGGTTCGCCATCGCTGGCATAGCGCATGTTGTAAACACAATGAACCAGCAGGGGGTGCCAGTGAGCTGTTCACTTCTGCCCGGTTCTGGCTTACAGCAAAAGTTGTGAATGCAGCTCTAGATGTGACTAGAGTATAAGAAAAGAGGATTTCCCCACTCCTCTAGTCACAGAATATTAGACTCCAGCGAGGAGCATCTAGGATGTTCATTAAATCCTTTATAGGAGGGAAAGTCAGAAATAGAAGCCGATGAGATTTTATTAGAGCGAGAGCCCCCCCACGGACCCTCTAATCTGTCTGATAAGATATGTATAGCATCGGGTTTACATGACGTAAGCGATTTCCTGCAGCATCCCCTGCTGCGATAAAACCATAGAGCGCCGCAGCAGAGGAGCGTCAGCGAGACAGATCATTATACAATGGTGATTGTGTAAAGTGATGAGACAGCAGAGAGTCATCATGTAGAAAAGAAGACAAAAAGAGGTAAAAACATTTCTGATTAGGCCGAATAGTCCCATCATGTGACCGGTGGACAATCCCATCATGTCCGATCCTATAAAACTCTTCAGTTCCTGTGTAATCAGAACCTTTATGTGTGTTGTTAGTAGCAGCAGGACTGTGATATATGGATTTGTACTCCAGGATCGTTGCACTGTAATGTACGGCCAATGTAATGTAAGCCAATGTACAGTATTCTCCATGGAGAGATGTGTAATCAGACCTATGTGTATGCTGTTAGTAGCAGCAGGACTGTGAAATATGGAATTATTATCCAGGATTACATGTCTTATGTGCATTAGCTAAATACTTCAGCTGTTAGACAAAAAAGAGGTTTTGGGGAAGTTCAATGCAGAGAGAACAGCAGTGTGAGGACCCCTGTCCTCTGTTCACTTGGAGAATTTATAACCCTGGAATGTAAATCCATATTTCACAGTCTTGCTGCTACTAACAAAATACACAAAGGCATTATTACACATTTCTCCAGGGATAATATGTAACACTGGGTGCAGTGAGCTAAGAGAACAGCAGTGCGAGGACATGCCACCAGTACAATACTGGAATATAAATCCATATATCACAGTCTTGCTGCTACTAACAACATACACAAAGGTCTAATTATACATTTCTCCAGGGACCATACATAACACTGGCTGCAGAAAGCACAGAACACAGCGGTGTGAGGACAAGCCCCGAGTCCGATCCTGTATTATAAATCCATATATCACAGTCTTGCTGCTACTAACAACATACACAAAGGTCTAATTATACATTTCTCCAGGGACCATACATAACACTGGCTGCAGAAAGCACAGAACACAGCGGTGTGAGGACAAGCCCCCAGTCCGATCTTGGAACATAAGTAAACATTTCACCATTCTGCTACTACTAACACTGTATACATAAGGTCTGATTACACATCTATCCAGGGACTATACATAACACTGGCTGCAGAGAGCACAGAGCACAGCAGTGAGAGGTCTGATTACACATCTCTCCAGGGACAATACATAACAGTGGCTACAGAGAGCACAGAGCACAGCAGTGTGAGGTCTGATTACACATCTCTCCAGGGACAATACATAACAGTGGCTGCAGAGAGCACAGAGCACAGCAGTGTGAGGTCTGATTACACATCTTTCCAGGGACTATACATAACACTGGCTGCAGAGAGCACAGCGCACAGCAGTGTGAGGTCTGATTACACATCTCTCCAGGGACAATACATAACACTGGCTGCAGAGAGCACAGAGCACAGCAGTGTGGGGTCTGATTACAAATCTCTCCAGGGACAATACTAAACTCTGGCTGCAGAGAGCACAGAGCACAGCAGTGTGAGGTCTGATTACACATCTCTCCAGGGACAATACATAACACTGACTGCAGAGTGCACAGAGCACAGCAGTGTGAGGTCTGATTACACATCTCTCCAGGGACAATACATAACACTGACTGCAGAGAGCACAGAGCACAGCAGTGTGAGGACATGTCACTAGTAAAATCCTGGAATATTAACCCGTATCTCACAGTGCCTTTGCTATGAACAAAATACAACGAGGTACAATACCCAACACTGGCTGCAGTCTCCATGGTCTTTAATTGGACAGAATTGAGCTGCAATACCGGACATATCCAGTACATAGGGGGTGGCGCTGCTTCCATCTGCGGTTTTTAATTGTGGACAAAACATAACGCATCTTCTCTAAATTCCCTGTAACAATTCAGATTACTCAGAGCACAGGCCCAATCCTCTGAGCACTGGATAATCCGGTATATAGACCGTCGTCAGACAGAGACAATCCGACATAATCCTCCCTATATTGGTTTTTCTGGGGTGTATAAACCAGGCTTTTTTTTTTTTTTAAAGGACAATCAGGAACAATAAAATTGCACATAACAAACAAAAAAATTTACATTGAGAAAAAAGGCAACAAAGAAAGAAACGTTAAGCCAAAAATTATAAAGGAATCTAAGTCAGAATGAAGAGATGGGATCTCAAAGAAAACTGGTGACGGTCATGGTGATGGTCCTTCAGGACCACCGGGTGTAATGGAAGGAAAGATGAATGCGGCCAAGTACAGAGATATCCTGGATGAGAACCTCTTCCAGATGCTCTGGACCTCAGACTGGGTCGAACCTTCCGACAAGACAATGACCCAGAGCACAAGCTAAAATATCACAGCAGAGACTTCAGAACATCTCTGTGACCATTCCTGACCGGCCCAGCCAGAGCCCGGACAGCTACTCCCCCACCAACCCCCCATTTTAGGTGACTTCACCCCTGAAATAGTTTTGGGTTCTTAGGTTTTAGGTCTTCTCCGGCAGCACCGTTGACACCCGCCTCTGCCTTATTTCAGGGCCGACGTGTCACTACTTGGCTGTCGTCTTGAAGGTCTCCATCTGCCTGCTTTGTTCTCTGCACTCAATGACTTTTCTCCGGATTAATGGGTTTTATTATGTTCTTTGTTTACAAATTTTAATGTAAAATATGAGTGGGAACAATGACATCCATTAAATGGTCTATACAAATTAGAGGAATAAAGGGAATCAAGTTTTAACCCTGTAGAAACCGTGACAACCCAGACAAAGTAAATTGCTGACAAGACTCTGTTTCTAAAGGGTCATGGAGGTGGGGCTGACATGATTTGGGGTCTCCCAATCTCATAGTGTTATGGTATAAGCCTAGGATATGCTATCCGTACCTTCACACTTTTCAATGATGAATGACACTCCCCATCTGTAGGGTACAGTTGACTATGCTATGACGCTTCTGGTCATCTGCAGCAGTACCATAGAAATTTATGGAGCACAGGTCTAATATGTCCCACCCCCATTGGTCTCTTCACACAGGACCCTCCCCATTTTCATGTAAGTTGGTGAGGTTGCAATAAGGGATATTGGGGCAGATTTACTTAACAGGTCCTGTCGCGATCCCGCGGTGCGGGATCTGGTCCGGCACGATTCACTAAGCTCGTGCACCCAAGTTCCTGCATCCGTCGCTTCTGCGCCGAGGTCCGCCAGAGTTCACCTTCTTCTTCCCGGTGCTTGTAAGTCCATGTCTTGCGACACATTTCTAATTGTTAAATCCCACATATTGTCCGAATCCGTCAGGTTGTCCGACGGCCACGCCCCCTGATTTCTGTCGGGTGCAAGCTGGTGCCGATGTGCCAAAATCACGGGGCAATGTGGCGCAAAACGTAAATAGTCAGGAAACCTGACGAAAATGCGTCTGACGGACCCTTAGTAAATGAGCCCCATTGTCATCAGTGGCAAAACCCCTTTAATAGCCTCTTCATTCTAAGGATCATTGATGGTCCGAGAGAACCTACAAGTGATATACTCATAAACTTTATCAGATGAAGATACAGAAGTTGGACTTCTATGGAGACCTAGATCCCATGCATATGCCCCAATATCGGGGAATAATATGCAAATAATGGAGAACCATTCACCATAGGGAGGCAGCTTCCTATAAAACATAATGGAACAGACCTCTATGAGTAGACTGCGGACAGCTGTTTCTGGGTTCTGGACCCTCATCAGTAAAGACCAGGCAATATTTTGATAGGTAGCGTCTTATAAATCTATGTCCAACCTATTAGAAACCTTGCAATACAGTTAAATTGCACAGTTCCTTCCAAGCATAAGAGACTTCCGTTTTCCGAAAGCCGTATGGGGGGTTTTAAACCTTCATCTGTGTAGACCAGCCATATTTAGTAAGATAGCTCCCTATAAGTCACTGATAACCTTGTGACATATGCAAAGTTCCTCCCGAAAGTACCAGATTCTGATCTGCAGTGACCTATTTTTTGGGTGGTTGTTGACACTCATCAGCGCAGAGCAGGACACCTTACAAAATGGAGCTCCCGATAAGTCACAACGCAACCTTTACAACACCTAGAGATACAATTTGGATCGGAACCAAACCAGAAAATCCCTTTAAAAAGTAAAACACTCCCATCTCATCAGTGCAGGGTAGTGATTGGCTGAGATGAAAGGTCACAGACGTGGTACAGGAGGGCAGGTAGGATCCCCTAAATGCCACATTGGGCAGGAGTAAGTGGACGCATTGGTGGCCGCTGGATGAACTTTGTTGGGACATTATATCGATATAATAGTCTAAGAAAAGTTCTCTTTAAATAAAAGCGTGTAATGAGATGCGGCTGGAACACGGATCTTTTAAGAAAGTGGCAGAATAAAGGAGCGTCAATCACAAAGAGCGCGGCTGGCGATGTCCCGAAACATCCTGTACTACCGAATAATAGGGACATTTGTATTTTAGCCATCCGCTATTTTTTTTCTTTGATTTTATGGGGAGGATAATCAGGGTCGGTCTTTCTTTTTGAACAAACATGAGGAAAATTAGATAATTTTTTTCCAGTAATGAAAAGGAATAAAATGTAATACTTGGCGGATGGCGGCTGAGAGGAGAGAGATATGATTGGTGGCTATTAGTGCAAGTGGATGTGCAGACGGTGCAGGGAGAAGCAGAGGGGCTTAGCCGGACTTGTAGGGGTTCAAAAGGGTGCAGTGAGAGGGATCGAGCTGTGACCAGGAGTGTTATATTTTATGGGGTGGATAATCGGGTATGAGCGCTTCTATTTTTTTTTTTTTAATCAAACAGGCGTAAAAAAAAATTTCCATGACCACGGGGAGAGCAACGTCCGACCCGCGACCACGGGGAGAGCAAGGTCCGACCCGCGACCACGGGGAGAGCAACGTCCGACCCGCGACCACGGGGAGAGCAACGTCCGACCCGCAACCAGGGGGAGAGCAACGTCCGACCCGCGACCAGGAGGAGAGAGATAGATGTCCAGCCTCTCGATAGAAGGTTAGGGTGTGGGGGGTTGGGCGAGTGATGTCCGACCTGCACTCATGGGGAATGGGGGGGCAGGAAGAGCGAGGTTCGGCCCGCGGCCAGGGGGAGAGCACTGCCCAGGGGCACATTTTTCAAACAATTGAACAACCATTAAAATGTAATTCTCCGCCGCCATGTCTGGACTGGCCGCTGTTTATATGCGCTGTGATTCTTAAGCCGATGACCTTGATTTCATGAGCCACAGATGGGGTTTTATGATTATTTCACGGAAAGGAAGATGGCCGTCACTGGTAACAAGTCAGGTGATCAGTGATCTTTACCAGCAGGCGGGAGGTTTTATAGTCATTAGGTTAAGTAACAATTGATTAGTATGAAAGTTATAAGTTGGTAATGCAAAGAACAAGATAAGACTCGTTAAAAGAAAAAACATTTATTTTCTAATTACAAAATATTCTTAAGACAATAGAATAAAAATATGTATAAAATGTACAATCAAAATGTAATAAAAATCACAAAATGCACAATAATGTCATAAAATTAAGTACCATACATGGAAATAATAGACTGCCATTCCGTATTCTGGAGGACAATCTATGAAACGTCTGCGTAACATGGAGACCTTCATTCATTGACAGCAAGTGGAGGTTTTGGAAATTAAAATATTGTCAAACTTTTTACTACATAATAATGGAGGGTTTGGACAATTCCTTGAAGCTGGAAATGAATAGACATTATCCACGGCCCATCTGATCCGACCCACCTGGATTTTCTCGTAAAAGCCCAACGTGAGTGTCCGTTTGCCAGCCAGCCGGGATATCTAGAGGACATGGTGTTGTAGTAAATCAATAAAGACACCAATGCTGCCAATGACTTGATGTTCATGCTGAGAGCTGGGAATAGCGGAGCAAAGTGGCCGGGAGCCATAGGGGGGATTACAAGGCAAAAAAACAATCTGATGATTGCGGCTAATTAGCCGCCAATTAATTCATGTCCTGCGGCCACTCAACGTGTGAGAGGAAGATACCAATTACATGTCAGCGTTGGCCCCCAGATGTACCCAGCGCAGGTAAAAGTGGCACAGCAGCTCCTGCATCACTGCCAAATCCGCTGACCACAATCGAGTCACAGGGGTTGTGATTGATGCCTTCAGGGCCGTATTCCCAGCATCGGATCGGGGAGAATCTATCATCTTACACCGATTTACAGTCCTATCCCATATTTCTATCCGTATCATAAACCCTAATGGTTACTATAAGAGCCAATGAGGTTTCACTATACTCAGAGGTCAGTCACATGACCTAATAGCATCCTGGTCATGTGATCTTCCAGATAACTTTAACTGGGACGGGAGTATAAGAAATAATGTAACATGAAATTCAAGAATTTTGAGTTATAAAGAGAAGGGTTGTGCATGTTATTACCCAAAAATTAATACAGTGAATATAAAAGTAACTAATAAACTCAACTTGCAAATCTTATAAAAAGCACCTCTTAAAGGGGCGGGATTTCTGCGCTATACTGGGAAGTCAAGGTGTCAAAAATTCGGCAACTTGGCTAATCCTGTAACACCTCACATCCGAATACTAACACCCTACACCCATATCGGTCTGCGCCGAGCACGTGGCGGTCATCAGGTTGGGGGTCGGACTTGGCGCAGTGGTGCATTATGGGTTCGATGTTACCGCAGAGTTTGGAGTCTCGTTGGAACTGGTGGCGTAGCCGAGTTTCTTGAGGTCCTTGGTCACGACACTGAAGGAGAGGGTGAGGGATCCTTGTGATCGGACCCTGGTAACTGCAAAGATACAAAGGAGAGAAGTCGTTGCTTATACGTTGTCTGTGGCGTCAACAGGGCGGAGCCACGTCTGCTGGGACACTGCTACTTTCTTTTTACAGCATCCATCGCTTTACAGCACTTCCTTTTCACAGAAAAGAAATAGAGGTTTGCGGAAGGATGATCGAAATTCTCTGCAGCAGCAGACATGACCCCACCCCTTGTGCACCAAGAAGCTAATTTGCATATAGATTAAGAGGAAAGGTACCACAATGCTGGTATTGGATGTTAGGTTGATGAAGACTCAATTTAAAAGACTTGTGCTCTAAGGAGGAAGTGGAGACACGCTTTGCAGCAGCCGTGCTTTCTGGCTAACAGGTGGAGGTCCTAATCTGGGAACCCTCCCCTTTATGATAGCTAATAGCTAACCGACATATCAGGATACAAGTATCATAGTATCATAGTATATAAGGCTGGAAGGAGACGCAAGTCCATCAAGTCCAACCTTCAAGAATTAAATAAATGTTTTATCCCCATAACCCGTGATATTTTTTCTCTCCAGAAAGGCATCCATGCCTCTCTTGAACATGTACATAGAGTCGGCCATAACAACCTCCTGCGGCAGAGAGTTCCATAGTCTCACTGCTCTTACAGTAAAGAACCTTTGTCTATGGTGATGGTAAAATCACCTCTCCTCTAGGCGTAGAGGATGCCCCCTTGTCCTGGTAACAGACCGAGGTATAAAAAGATCTTTGGAGAGATCCTTGTACTGTCCGTTCAGGTATTTGTACATTGTAATGAGGTCTCCCCTCAGTCGTCTTTTTTCTAAACTGAATAATCCCAAATTTTGTAATCTGTCATTGTATTCTAGTCCCCCCATTCCCCTAATAATCCTGGTTGCTCTCCTCTGCACCCGTTCCAGCTCTACTATATCCTTTTTATACACTGGTGCCCAAAACTGTACACAATATTCCATGTGTGGTCTGACCAGGGATTTGTATAAGGGCAGAACTATGTCTTTATCATGAGAATCTATTCCTCTCTTGATACATCCCATTATTTTATTTGCTTTAGCAGCAGCCGCCTGGCTCTGGTCACTAAAATTAAGTTTACCATCCACCAATACCCCCAAGTCCTTTTCAGCCACAGTTTTACTAAGTAATTGACCGTTTAGAACATAATTATACTTTTTGTTTCCATGGCCCAAGTGCATAACTTTACATTTATCTACATTAAACCTCATCAACCATTTCTCTGCCCATCCCTCAAGCTTCCACAAATCCCTCTGTAATGCTAAACTATCGACCTCAGTATTTATTACTTTACACAGCTTAGTATCATCTGCAAATATTGAAACTTGACTGTGTAAACCCACTACAAGGTCATTAATAAAAATATTAAAAAGAAGTGGCCCCAATACTGACCCCTGTGGCACTCCACTGGTAACATCAACCCAATCTGAGAATGTGCCATTAATGACCACCCTCTGTTTTCTATCACTAAGCCAATTACTTACCCAACTCAACTTGCAAATCTTATAAAAAGCACCTCTTAAAGGGGCGGGATCTCTGCGCTATACTGGGAAGTCAAGGTGTCAAAAATTCGGCAACTTGGCTAATCCTGTAACACCTCACATCCGAATACTAACACCCTACACCCATATCGGTCTGCACTGAGCACGTGGGTCAGGTTGGGGGTCGGACTTGGCGCAGTGGTGCATTATGGGTTCGATGTTACCGCAGAGTTTGGCGTCTCGTTGGAACTGGTGGCGTAGCCGAGTTTCTTGAGGTCCTTGGTCACGACACTGAAGGAGAGGGCGAGGGATCCTTGTGATCGGACCCTGGTAACTGCAAAGATACAAAGGAGAGAAGTCGTTGCTTATACGTTGTCTGTGGAGTCAACAGGGCGGAGCCACGTCTGCTGGGACACTGCTACTTTCTTTTTACAGCATCCATCGCTCTACAGCAGACATGACCCCACCCCTTGTGCACCAAGAAGCTAATTTGCATATAGATTAAGAGGAAAGGTACCACAATGCTGGTATTGGATGTTAGGTTGATGAAGACTCAATTTAAAAGACTTGTGCTCTAAGGAGGACGTGGAGACACGCTTTGCAGCAGCTGTGCTTTCTGGCTAACAGGTGGAGGTCCTAATCTGGGAACCCTCCCCTTTATGATAGCTAATAGCTAACCGACATATCAGGATACAAGTGATGATAAAGCCCATGGGGTAAGAACCTGCAGAGGGTTGAGGTCTCTACAGCTGCAAGACAGAAGCTCACAAAGCAGTCTACGGAGAAGGGAGGGGGAGAAATGAGTCGCAGCAGCTAGGGACTGAGACTGCGGAGAGGAGAGCTGCTAAATTTTTACAGGTGAGGTTCACTTTAAGACTAAGACGGAACAACATCATTGAACGTCTCACACCACAAAGCCTACGCATCTGTTCTCTTCTCCTGATGTCACTTCTAATGTAAGATGGAAGGGGCAAAATTATCTCATTTCTGTACTTCCCGCAATCATCATTTCCAGGGCTCAGAATTCATCTGCCTGGTGGCATCCGTCCTGGCCGCAGTCCAGCTCTCCTAAACGCAGATCTAACGGAGAAATGGCTGAGCAGACAAGAACCTCCAGACACCCGCGATGAGGAAGTAACAATGTGCAGATACAAGGTCAAGGCAGCAGGTAGATCCCATAGAGTCTGTAGGGTCAGTGTCACCGCACACATAACTGCATAGGAAGAGCCCGCAGGTGACCTGTGACCCCACTGAGATATCAGGATCACTCTCCAGCGGAAAAGGAGCAATTATGGGAATGCTGCAAGTGTAGGATCAGAATTCAGCATCATGTTTGATAAAGGTGCATTGTGAAATGAAATGACACGGTTATGTCTTGGTAAAAGCAGGACTGTGGAATCTGGATTTATGTTTCCAGATAGTATCTGGGGTGTGTCCTCACACTGCTGCCCTCCAAACTCTCGGCCTTTCTTTAGAGCCTCACCCCACTTTTTCAAGTGAGCTGTAGCAGCTTCGGTTGGATACTCCTACGCGGGTACTGCCGAGCATACTGTGCTCTGCAGCAGTTCAGTGCAGAGGGCTCAGAGCACAGCAGTGTGATTGGCTACTACCTGGAATATAGATCCATTTCACATCACATTCCTCCTGCTGCTTTAAAGAGCCCTTGGAGTAAATATAGAATTATAAGGACGGGTTTATCTGAAGTATTTTCTGACCCCTCCCCCCCCCTGTAGTACCTACCTGGCTCCTCCGTGATGTCACTTCCTCCTGAAGCCTCACAAAAGAGGCCACACCGAGACAACTTGGATCGTTTTTTTGTTTGGAAAGTCTTTTTTTTTTTTTTAATTTTAGTACGAGAGTTTTGGGGCGGTGATGTTCTCCCCCTGTGACTAATGAGCGAATGACGAGCGGACCCTCTAATCTTCTCGACATCTTGTGCCGTCAGTAATTTAGGAAATTGCCGATACCTTTTCTGCAAAAATGCTCCGTGTCTGAACCTCCCCATTAGCCGGTCTTTCTGAATAGTAATATCTGCATTAAGACAAATGGCTCCGTATTAGTGGCTGGTCCGCTTTCATGTGAGTGTTCGGTCTTTCGCCATCATTGCAAATAACAGGCAATAATTGAGATTGGGAGATTTTTAAGGATTCCTGTAAGTGGCCCTAATGTTCTGCGGACATCTGTATTAAAATATTCGCCCAGGATGACAGGAAAGTTCGGAGGAAGTTTAAAAGGGTGTTCTACCGTAGAAAACCTGCCGTTAATTACTTATCAATACGGGGGGTCAACCCCTTTAAATCCGCTCTCAAGTTTTTCATTCAGGATCCGAAGATCTTGTTTTTTTTTAATTTTATTGAATATCCCAGAATGTTCCACCCTACCACGAATCCACACTTTAATGTTACCAACGTATGAGCTCCGATATCAGAGGGCTCTGTAGCGCCTCACACTGGTGGAGGGGCATTCCCTGCTCTGTAACATGTCCTTGTCTTTCCTTCCGTCTGGATCATCAGGCACCGCCAGAATTTATACAGACCCAAAGTCGTGGCTCACGGGCGGTCAGAAGGTAACCAATCTCACACACCAATTTATTGATTAGTTTTTTATGATCTGGGTTGTATTAAGCTAGACATGTATTCCCTATCCATATATAATATGTGGGACCCCCTTCTTGCCAAAAAAACAAGAACGAACGCAGATTGCAAGACTGCATGGGGGGGGGGGTCGTAGGCTATGGCATTTGTCGGTGCAGGGTTTGGAAGGGGCCACAGCTCGACCCTCCCCATTAGATCGCTGAGTATTTTGCTGCATATTGCGCCAAATACTCCACCAGTCACACCCATACAAGTGCGAGCACCGATCGCGGGTGTTAACACCCATCTATCGCCCCTGGGCAATGACCGTACCCGAGGCTGAAGACCTGAGACTGTCTGTTCCTCGTTAAACCCATCATTACAGTAGATCTCTTACAATAGTGATTTGACATGTAATATGATGCGGTAGTATGACACTATATTGTAGTGCATCAACAAACCCTTGGGTTAGAAGTACCCAGGGGTTCTTAAACAATGGTAAACTAAAATAAATAAAACAAATTCAAATGCACCCCCCTTTCCCTAGAACATGATATAATAATAATAAACAGTAAAACCCTAACATGTAAGGTATCACAGCGCCCCCAATTTTCTCGATCTATACAAATATAATAACTGTTATTCCGATTTTAGCCCTGTACCAGAAAACCGCTGCAAGCTGAAAATGGCACTTTTGCAAATATTTTTTAAACACTAAAACGTGGTCAAAACCCAAGCAATCAAATCACACCAACACAAAAAAAAAAAAAAGGGCCTGTTCCTAAGGGTTAAATGTCTTCTTTAAATCACCGTCTCCCGCTGGATGTAAGTCCCGGGGTGGGGGGGGACTCTCAGGGGATTTTTTTCCTTAAGATTGGGATCAAGAAGATAATGTAACATCGTCATCATGTTAAAATGACCTTCCTTGAGATGAACAGGTTTCCCTTTAATGCTAAAACATAGAGACATAAAGCCAACATTATCTCCCCCATCTGGTGGTCACCAGCCATCAAGTGTTAATGTAAAGGAACCCGCTACAACCGCCCTGGTCCTGATCCCTGACTACGAGGTGCTGAGTATCAAACGCTGAAGTCCTTAAGGTTCCATGACTAGTCCGTGCGCCTCCCTTCTCCCTTCTCCGTTTTTCCTGACCTTGACCTGACCTGACTGCTCTGGCCCCTTCCTGAGATTCTGTTTAATACAATTATTGACTCTGAACCCCGGCTGCCCACTCTTATACTTTCCACCTGTACCTGGGCCTCGCTGGACTTTCACCTGCCCTGGTCTAAACCCTGCACCTCTCACACTCCGTCTGCTGTGACCGTAAGCCTGGTCTGTTGCCTGCCTGACCTCTGCCTGACTGCCTGCTCTCCGCCGTGCCTAGCTCTTGGTGCTACCATATCTCGTGTCCCACCCTGAGTTCTACTTCCAGCAGTACGCGGGGAGATCCCTGGAGGGGTTAAGAACCTTGGTGATCAGTAGTTGTAACCTCCAGCCATCACCTCTATATCCATTTCCACTTGGGCCCCAAGTGCCTCAGGAAAACCCCCTTTAAAGGATTTTGGGTAATCAAGTCCCCATATTCTGGTGGGAGAGTGGATGAAACGTGCCACTTGAGCGTATGGGGCACCCTTCACGATGGCACAGCCCTTATTGCAGGAGACTCACATTTTCTTTTTATCCTGGAGATCTACAAATCTGGGATCACATTCTGGTTGCACAGCACCGGCTTTTGAATAAATCCTCGATATTTTTATTTTTATATTTTTTTTCCTATTTTTGTCTACAACCCATGAAAAAAAAAGAAATCCATAAAAGGAAACGAAGATGTAATTATTATGAAGAAAATAGAAAACAAATTAGGTGACTTGGCACCACATGCACAGGAAGGTTTGCAACCAGGTGGGGGCAGTGAAACTATATCTACAAACCCCCCCCGCCCTGCCAGAGTCACCTGCAGAACACAGCTTTCCATCTATAAACCCGTGATCCGGATAACATTGTGACATGGAACATCCTAAAACCTTGTACTCTCTGGCATCTATCACTTCATGCAGCTGTGCTCTTAGTGCATAGCTAATAGCACACAGTGGGAGGATGCCCTTCTACATTGAGACACTGGTAATAATGTTCTTGTACCACCATACAAAATAGTGAAGCCCTGTTCCCTTATCACATGATAAAAGTAGTTGTTTTTATTCACTCTTTGCTGTATAGATGTGGGGGTCCCTTCATCAAACCCTGATCGCGCCCTTCACACACACCCTCATCCAATAACTCTGACACCAGCGACGTCGTAAACCCTCATTACAAGTGGATTAAACAGGGCGTTAAATTGCACATTGAATTTTTTTTTTTTTTAATCCTGGGCGGATCAAGCTGCTAAGTCATTAGTGCAGACGCACTACCCACCCCAGATGGTAACCAAGCAGGACGGGGCACCAGCCACCGCCGCCAACTCTACGACACGGCATGGGAGCGCGGTCTATTACATAACCTGCATTGGGGGAGGCACATCCAACTCGATATGTGTCATGAACCTGGAGGTCTTGATATTATAGTAGTTATATTCTTGTACTTAGGGGCCAGTATATAGTAGTTATATTCTTGTACATAGGGGGCAGTATTATAAAGTGTTATTCTTGTACATAGGTGGCGTATTATACAGTTATATTCTTGTACATAGGGGCAGTTTATAGTTAGTTTATATTCCTGTACATAGGGGGCGCGTATTATAGTATTATATATCTTGTACATAGGGGGCAAGTATTATAGTAGTTATATGTCGTGTAACATAGGGGGCAGTATTATATGTTTTATATTCTTGTAAATAG
Organism: Engystomops pustulosus; assembly: GCA_019512145.1. Taxonomy (NCBI): domain Eukaryota; kingdom Metazoa; phylum Chordata; class Amphibia; order Anura; family Leptodactylidae; genus Engystomops; species Engystomops pustulosus. The sequence continues at coordinate 17,283 of WNYA01001120.1, forward strand.
GGGGCATGTATTATAGCATTTATTCTTGTACATAGGGGGCAGTATTATAGCAGTTATATCCTGTACCTAGGGGGCCATTTTATAGTAGTTATATTCTTGTACCATAGGGGCAGTATTATAAGTAGTTATATTCCTTGGTACTAGGGGGCATTATTATAGTAGTTTATGTCTTGTACTCAGGGTGCAGTATCTATAAGTATAAATTCTTGTACATAGAGGCAGTATTATAGTAGTTTACTTCTTGTGACCATAGGGGGCATAATATGAGTTATATTCTTGACATAGGGGCAGTAATTATAGTAGTTATATTCTTGTACAGTAGGGTGGCTATTATTTTTTTTTTTTTTTTATGTATTATATTCCCTGTACTAGGGGCCAGTATTATAGTAGTATATTCCTGTACATAGGGGACAGTATTATAGAGTTTATTTCTTGTACATAGTGGCAGTATTATAGTATTTTATATCTTGTAACATAGGGGCAGTATTTAATAGTGATGTGTATTGCTGAACATAGGGAGTCAGTATTATAGGTAGTTATATTCTTGTACAATGGCAATTATATAGGTAGTTACTAGTCCTGGACATAGGGGGCAGTATTAATAGATAGTTTATTCTGTACATAGGGACATTACATTATATAGTTTGATTTCCTGTACATAGGGTGTAGTATTATAGTATTATATTCTTGTACTAGGGGGCAGTATTAAGTAGTTATGAACCCAGAATTGAGCAGCAGATGCTGAGTCTGTCCATATTCTACATCTCTACGGCCTCACAGAATTGGTGTGAAAAACTTATTCTTTATTTAAATAAAGGTGCATTGTGAAATGAAATGACACGGTTATGTCTTGGTAAATAAAGAATAAGTTTTTCACACCAATTCCTGTGAGGCCTGTAGAATATGGATCAGAACTCAGCATCTGCTGCTCAATTCTGAGGTTCATAACTACTATAATACTGCCCCCTATGTACAAGAATATAACTACTATAATACTACCCCCTATGTACAGGAATAAAACTACTATAATACTGTCCCCTATGTACAGGAATATAACTTACTATTAATATCCTAAAGTTATCAAACTCCCTATGTACAGGATATAACTACCTATATAATACTGCCCCTATGTACAGGAAATATAACTACTATAATACTGCCCTATGTAAGGGCATATAACTACTATAAAAAAAAAAAAAAAAAAAATAATGCCCCCTAGTTACAAGAATAATACATAATTGCCCTATTCGAATAAACTATATGCACCTATGTACCAGAATAAACTACTATAATACTTCCCCTATGTACAAGAATATAACCTTATACTAACTACTGGCCCCCTAGTACAGGAACATAACAATATAATTATGCCCCTATGTACAAGAATATAACATCTTCATAATTACTTGCCCTATGTACAAGAATATAACTCCTAATTACTGCCCCCTATGGACACAGAATAACTGCTATAATACTGCCTCTATGTAACAAGAATTAATCATAATACTGCCCCATAGTACAAGAATATAAGACTACATAATACATGCCCCCTATGTACCAAGAATATAACTACTATAATACTGCCCCTAGTACAAGTATAACTACTATTAAATACTGGCCCCCTATGTACAGGAATACATAAACTACTATAAACTGCCCCCTATGTACAAGAATATAATGTATAATAATGCCCCCTATGTACAAGAATAACTACTTATAATACTGCCCCCCTATGTACAAGAATATAACTACTATAATACTGCCCCTATGTACAAGAATATAACTACTATAATACTGCCCCCTATGTACAGGAATATAACTGCTATAATACTGCCCCCTATGTACAAGAATATAACTACTATAATACTGCCCCCTATGTACAAGAATATAACTACTATAATACTGCCCCTACGTACAAGAATATAACTACTATAATATCAAGACTCCATGTTCCATGACACATATAGATGGATCTGCCTCCCCCATGCAGTTATGTAATAGACCGCTCTCCCATGCCAGTGTACGTAGAGTTGGCGGCGGTGGCTGGTGCCCGTCTGCTTGGTTACCATCTGTGGTGGGTAGTGCGTCTGCACTAATGACTTAGCAGCTTGATCCGCAGATTAAAAAAAAAAAATTCATGTGCAATTAACGCCTTGTTTAATTCACTTGTAATGAGGTGTTACGCGTCGCTGTGTGTCAGAGTTATTGGATGAGGTGTGTGAAGGGCGCGATCATGGGTTTGATGAAGGTGACCTCCCATCTATACAGCAAAGAGTTAATAAAACAACTACTTTTATCCTGTGAAAGGGAACAGGGCTTCACTTATTTCTATGGTGGTACAAGAACATTTATCTACCAGTGTCCAATGGATGAAGGGCATCCTCCCACTGCTGTGCTATTAGCTCTCTGCACTTAAGAGCACAGCTGCAATGAAAGGTGATAGACTGCAGAGAGTAAAGGTTTTAGGATTTCCTATGTCACAATGTTATCCGGATCACGGTTTATAGATGGACAAGCTGTGTTCTGCCAGGTGACTCTGCAGGGGCGGGGTTAGATATAGTTCACGCCCCCGCTGTGCAAACCTTCCCTGTGCATTGTGCCAAGTCAACCTAATTTGTTTTCTCATTTTTCTTCATAATCACTTCATCTTCTTTCCTTTTATGGATTTCTTTTTTTTTTCATGGTGGAGACAAAAATAGGAAAAAAATTATAAAATTAAAAATATCGAGGATTTATTAAAAGCCGGTGACTGTGCCCAGAATGTGACTCCCAGATTTGATACGGATCCCAGGAATAAAAAGAAATGTGAGTCCTCCTGAATAAGGGCTGTGCCATCTGTGAGGTGCCCATACAGCTCATGGCACGTTTCATCACTTCTACCCCCAGAATATGGGGACTTGATTACCAAAATCCTTTAAAGGGGGTTTTCCTGAGGCACTTGGGGCTCCAATGGAAATGGATAGAGGTGATGGCTGAAGTTACAACTACTGAATCACAAGGCTTCTACCTCTCAGAGGACTCCCCGGTACTGCTGGAATAGAACTCAGGTGGGACACGAGATATTGGTAGCACCAAAGAGCTAGGCAAGGGCAGAGCTAGGCAGTCAGGCAGAGGTCAGGGCAGGCAGACCAGGCTTAAAGTCAAAGCAGACGGAGGTGAGAGGTGCAGGGGTTAGACCAGGGCAGGTGAAAGTCCAGCAGAGCCCAGGTACAGGTGGAAAGATAAGAGTGGGCAGCCGGGGTTCAGAGTCAATAATTAGTACAACAGAATCTCAGGACAGGGGCAGAGTCAGGTCAAGGTCAGGAAAACGGAGAAGGGAGGAGCACGACTAGTCAGGAACCTAATGGACTTCAGCCTGTGATACTCAGCACCTCCGTAGGTCCAGGGATCAGACAGGGACGGTTTGTACTGAGTTCCTTTACATTTCACACTTGCATGGCTGTGACCACCAGATGGGGGAGTGTTGGCTTTACATGTCTCTATGTTTTAGCATTAAAGGGAACCTGTCATCAGGAAGGTCATTTTAACATGATGACAGGTTCCATTATCTTCTTGCATCCCAATTTAAGAAAAAAATCCCCTTGAGAGTCCCCCCCCCCACCCCGGGACTTACATCCCAGCAGGGAGCCGGTGATGTTAAAGAAACAATTAACCCCTTAAGGAACAGGCCCTTTTTTGTTTTTTTGTGTTGGTGTTTGATTGTATGGCGTTTTGACCACTTTTTATGTGTTTTTAAAAAATATTTTGCAAAAGTGCCATTTTCAGCTTTGAGCGCTGTTTTCTGTTACAGGGTTAAACTCCGGGAATAACCGTTATTATATTTTGATAGATCGGACAATTGGGGGCGCTGTGATACCTTACATGTTTAGGATTTTTACTGTTTATTTATATTTATATCAGTTCTAGGGAAAGGGGGGTGATTTGAATTATGTTTATTTTATTTTAGTTTACCATTTTTAAGAACCCCTAGGGTACTTTAACCCAAGGGTGTCTGATTGCACCTACCATATAGTGTCATACTACACAGCATCTATTACATTGTGCAAATCACTCATTGTAATAGATCACTGTAATAGATGGGTTAAACGAGACAGACAGTCTCAGGTCTTCAGCCTCGGGTCACCGGCATTGCCAGTGGCGATAGATGGGTTAACACCCGCGATCGGTGCTAGCACTGTATGCGGGTGTTACTGGTGAGTATTTGCTGCAATATGCAGCAAATACTCAGCGACTATGGGGAGGGCTCAGCCTGTGAGCCCCTTCCAAACACCTGCACCCGACAAATGCCATAGCCCTACTGCACCCCCCCCCCCATGATCTTGCAATCTGCTGTTCTGTGGCAAGAAGGGGGTCCCACATTTATACTATGGATAGGGAATACATGTATAGCTTAATACAACCCCTAGATCCAAAAACTAATCAAAAATTTGGTGCAGATTGGTTACCTTCTCGACCGTCCCCGTGAGCCACGACTTTGGGGTCTGTAAATTCTGGCCGGTGACCTGTGATCCAGCTGTGAAGGAAAGACAAGGACATGTTACAGAGCAGGAGATGCCCCTCCACCAGTGTGAGGCGCTACAGAGCCCTCTGTCATACCTGGAGCCATACGTGGTAACATTACATTTAGTACGGGGTAACATTTGGGATCATAAAAGTAAAATTAAAAAAAAGATCTTCGGATCCCTGAATGAAAAACTGTCAGAGAGATTTAAAGGGGTTGACCCCAGAACTGATAAGTAAATTAACAGTGAAGGTTTCTAATGTAGAACACCCCTTTAAACTTCCTCCAGAACTTTCCCTGTCACTCATTGGGCCAATATTTTAATATCCCAATGTCCGCAGAACCCATTAGGGCCAATTTCACAGGAAGCCTAAAAATCTCTCAAATTGCCTGTTATTTGCATGGACTGTGGGAAGCCGAACAATACACATGAAAGCGCCCGTCCCTTTAATCACGGAGCCCATTTGTCTTAATGCAGATATTTACATATTCAGAAAGACGCGGCTAATGGGGAAGGTTCAGACACGGAGCATTTTTGCAAGAAAAGGTTATCGGCAATTTCCTAAATTACTGACGGCACAAGATGTACGAGAAGATTAGAGGGTCCGCTCCCGTCATCCGCTCATTAGTCACCGGGGGGAGAACATCACCGCCCCCAAAATACTCAGATACTAAAAATTAAACAAAAAAAAAGACTTTTCCAACAAACAAAAAAAGATCCAAGTTGTCTCGGTGGCCTCTTTTGTGAGGCTTCCAGGAGGAAGTGACATCACGGAGGAGCCAGGTAGGTACTACAGGGGGTGGGAGGGGTCAGAAATATTTCAGATAAAACCCGTCCTTATAATTCTATATTTTACTCAAGGGCTTAAAGCAGCAGGAGGACTGTGATGAAATGTATCTATATTCCAGGATAGTAGCCACTCACACTGCTGTGCTCTGAGCCCTCTGCACTGAACTGCTCTGCAGAGCACAGCTATGCTCCGAGTACCCGCAGTAGTATCCAACCAGAAGCTTGCTACAGCTTTCACTTGAAAAAGTGGGGTGAGGCTATAAAGAAGCCGAGAGTTTGGAGCACAGCAGTGTAAGGACACACACCCAGTACAATCCTGGAACATAAATCCATATTCCACAGTCCTGCTTCTACTAAAAACACAGAAGTCTGATTACACATCTCTCCAGGGCTAATACATAACACTGCAGTTTGTATAGTCACACCTGCTGACAGGTTCCCTATAACAAATAAGCTGAAATGTGATGAGACAGGAGTGAGGTCAGCACTAGGATGTCCAATAGAAATTGATGGAGTACAGGACAAGATGAGACGATACCCAAAGAGTATAGGGAAGTACAGGGAAACTAGTGGTGCCGAGACCCCCAGCCATCAGACATTCAGTCCTTAAAGGGAACCTGTCACCAGGGACCTCGTTTCACTAAAGACAGGTTGTAGAAGCTCATCAAACCTGCAGTACAAATATGTCCTTTTCTAAGCATTTGCATTACAATATAATTGTGTGTTCTAACTTACCTTACACCCTGACAAAATCCTCTGTGTAGTCCCAGGGGTCGGGCTTTGGTTTGGATGCATTTCAAAAAACAACATGTGACTTGTCTGTGCTGCAAACTCCTGAGCTCTCAGCGTGCTCTTTGTGCTCCTGTACAGCTCCTCCCTTCCACACTGATATCAGCTCTCCAGGCTGTGAGCTCTGAAGAAGCAGGAGGGAGGAGCTGTGCAGGAGCACTGCAGGTGTGATGAGCTTCTGCACCATTTCTTTAGTGAAAATTAGGGCCCTGGTGACAGGTTCCCTTTAATGGGAACATCCCTTTAATTATGGTATTTAAAGTATACTCATAAAAGGATATTATTTTGCTTAAACCTATGACACCATTAGATCCATCAACAGCACCTTGCCTACAGTTTCCACTAGAAAAAGTTACAAAAATACTAAAATAAGTTTGTCTTGTGACTCTTTTACTTTTAAAGATGCCGGATTCTACATTGTACAGGTGGAGCAGCAGGAATAATAACCTCACACCAGTTTCTATGTAAAGCTCTGCAATGCGTCAGAACTTATCGCAACGGAAGACTAGATCAAGCGGCGGCATCGCACAGCACGGAGGAGAACGCCGGTAATTACCTGTCAGCTCCATTATCGAGGCGTCCGTCTGGTGGAGAGGACAACGAGGGAAAACTCACAGAATGATTCTGTCCTGGCACATGCACAATAAGGAGCGGGCTGGCGCTGACTGATAGAAGACGCTACCCGCTCCGCAGCCTGCAGGCAGACCGGCCCACATCAGCGCCAACTTCACACACGTCACAAATTTCCTCCGCACCATCAGTCCTACGGCTAGAACGTCAGGACTAAGTCCTGCTGGAGAGGGGCACGGGTAGGCTATGCTCACATCTGCATCAGGGGGCGTCATTAGCCCAAAAAAAAAGCGTCTTCATGAATAAGCCCAATGGATCCCATTATGTGGCAACAAGACGTCTGGCTCTGGGATTTTTTTTTCGTTCCATAGGTTCGCGGCGGTGCCAGAATCGGGAAGAGTACAAAGTCATCCGTCTTTGGTCATCGGGTTGCATCATGTCCCTGCCTCGGATGCTGACAGCATGGCCTACAGCTAGGGCATGCTGTGCCTAGTGACCCCAGGCAGGGCAAATATCCCTAGAACACATCCCGTGTGATTGTATGGGGCCCCAGAGACCACTTTCCTCCAATAGTAGTAGAATGCAAGTTCACCAGAGGAAGACCATCGTCCTCCTTGTCCACAACGTGTAACACAACATTGCCACGTGACGCTGTCCTCCCCTCTTGATCCACTTTCTTCCCATCTGCTTTAGCGAAGAAAGAAAGTGGTTGTCGACTTTTGCTTGGGGCCCTCAAAACACCAAATTCACCCCTGACCCCAGTGTATAAAACTCCTTTCCCAAATTAGGGTCTATATCTGGTTCCTAGTGAACCAGTCCCGTTATTCTTGTTCGTCCTCTTCTGATGTTCTGTGTTACACCCTTAACCTATTTTCTGACTCGCACCAGCTTGGACCATACTCCTTGTTTTTAGGCTACAGTCCAATGTTTGTTGATTTGCGCTGGGTAGAAGTCACCCCCATATGGTCAGACCCACTAAGGAGATGTGGATAGAAATGTAACCCTAGAAGTCAGTAGATTCTTTGTATTAGAATCCCTTTTCCCGACATGTAATGCCCTTTCTGACCTGAAGGAGCGCTACAGGGAAATAAAGTCATCACACTGTGAATCGGTACTGAACTAAGCTGGACCACAGTAAAGGATCCCCTTAATTAGCTTAACGTGACACCGAATGGGTTAAACAGAATCTTTGATGATGATTAACGGTTCGTGATTACATTTCCTGATTAGTCCCCGTTTCCTGCGGCGTCTGCGACTCCACTCTCTTCATCTGTACTGAAATAATCGGATCGTACCTGTTGTTCCGCTAATTGATCCATTAAGTCTGTATGATTAGAAGATGTGCGGTTAGCGCGCGCTCGCTGACAAAAGAACAATTGGTAGGAAAAAAACCCAAAAACTGTGTAATGTTTAAGACGAATACGTATAAAATACCTCCCTCCGTGACTACGGATGAAATAGACCGCTACATCCATGGATCAGAGGCCTACAAGGGCATAATACAAAGTGTAAGTGGTGGTAGTACCACCCCCATCCTCTGGGGGTGATGTGGAATTGTCCAATGCAATAGAGTTGCCAACAAGCCATGCAATGACTGGATATGAGGTCAGCCGCCTACCCAGATGTCCAAAAGCTAAAAGGGGTAAAAGGATGTCCCAGAAATACCCCCATATCCCCCAGTACTAATTTCGGCACAGTCTGGTTGCTCATTTCCATAGAGGTTTACCTAGGAAACCTAAGGTGTCTCTGTGTTATTCTGATTGCTGGGGATTCCCCAGAATCCTCTATCCTGTAGGAGGACCCCTTTAATACCGTAGCCTACAGCCGTATTGTATCCTCCTAGCGTTCCCTTCCGTCTTCCCCAGGGGCGAGTGTCTGTAATGAAGTCACCCGCAGGAATCACCGCACTCACTTCTAAGACTGACAACCTAATCCTCCGGCTTCCCGTAAGATCATAGCAGTAAATTGTTGGCAATGGTCGGAGCCTCGTTCTGCCAAAACCACTAATCCACCTATTAGCGGGAGCGGTGCCGCAGCCTGGAGTGTTGGAGGGGGGGTCAGAGTCTTGTCGCTGCTGATTGAGTGCTGTGCCAGCGCTGAACACAATCATGGCAGCTCAGCCGCTGTGCTGTGACTGATCCTCATCCAAACGAGCGTCCGCCGGGACCTGCACAGGAACAGAGAGGCTGTAACTCCGCTCACTCACTTCTGTCTCCACTACTATGATGTACAAATTAAAGGGGTCTTCTTGCTCATTTCAGGTTATACTCGGCCCAATCTCATTAAAGTACATTCCAACCATTTAACAAATATAGGCCCCCATTTTCACGCCACAGACCGATGGTTACTGATTCGCGTCTATTAGAAGTCACCAACACTGGTACGGACTTTACAAGATTGTGCCTCGACTTTCTCCGTATGGTAAAGTCCAGTTTTGGAGAGTCTGTAGTTGGTAGTCAAAAGGTGAAGCTGAGGAAGACACTTGGAAGTAGTCAGCAAAGTCTCCAAAATAAAATTGGTCGGTCTATAGCCATTGAGCGTTAATTGCAAGTCGGTGGGGTGTGCATCCCCCTCCCCATGTGTCCACCAGAGCTGCATTAATGGTTATGTGGTCATACCCTCTTCTTTTATAGAGGTGGCCAGACTTGCCGATGATCAATTAACCACATTAGTTTGATTGCCAGACCCTGGATACATCTTATCTTCGCCATTCCTTTGGGGCCATCACTTCTGACCAGGAGGGGTACGATGGTTGCTTTGGAAAGAGAACGGGTCTCTATGGGTAAAAATCGCCATCTAATGAGCTGTGGAAGTGCGTGAGCACGGTGCGATCCTCGCAATGGTCATATGTAGTAAAAATTGACGAATTACAGAACAATGGAAGGTATGAGCTGAGCTTCTTACGGCTTTACACGTCTCAGCCCCAGGCTCCGCCATGAACAAAGACGTCTGTTCATCAATCGCGCTTCTAAAATATTCACAATCCCACGACGAGTCTTAATGGCGGGGCATAAAAAATTAAAAACGGAGTAATATTCCTAACACACGAGTATGAGGCGCAGCGAGGCTCCCCTGCTGGGGCTTAAGCTGTTACAATTTAGAAGCTGGCATGAGGAAATGTTACAAATGTTTCCCTGTGATATCGTTCATTATAACGCGGCAGAGTATGAGGCCGCACGCGGCGTGGTGAGAGGCGAGTCGCTTTGATAACCGGGGTCCCGCCGGAAGGTGTGACCCATATGCGGCGATCAGTGAACGTCCAGTGATACAGAAGTATTATCTGATTATAATAGAAGGAATGGCATTAGAAAATCACTATTTTGTCTTATTTAAATTTCCTTCCACTTCCCACATAATTCTCCCGATTTCCTGCTCATCTACGTCACATGACACGCAGGGCAGTCTCCATAGAAGATCCTGACATTTTTAGATGTGTAATCAGACCTTTGTGTATGTTGTTAGTAGCAGCAGGACTGTGATATATGGATTTATGCTCCAGAATTGTACAGTGGTTGTATCCTCACACTGCTGTGCTGGATGACTGATTCTGCTTTTACTCCTGAAGGGATGTCAAGCATCTCAATGTACCGACCTAAGAGCACAGCAACGTTAAGAAGAGCTACGTTCAATATTTCACAGTTCCGCTGCTACTAACAACATACACAAAGATATGATTACACATCTATCCAACGGCACTAACTAAACACTGACTGCAGAAAGGACAGCAGATCTTTGTATATTTTTAGTAACAGCAGGACTGTGAAATTGGATTTGTACTACCAGGATTACATAACTTATGGGGTGTGCCCCTGCTTTGTACTATCTAATACTTTTAGCTGTCAGACAGAGAAAAAAGGTTTTGGGAAGTTCAATGGAGAAAGAACAGCAGTGTGTGGACCCCGTCCCCTGTGCACTTGGAGAATCTATAAACCTGGAATACAAAGCCATATTTCACAGTCCTGCTTCTACTAAAAAAAAAATACACAAAGGTATAAATACACATCTCTCTAGGGAGATTACCCAATACTGGCTGCAGAAAGAACAGAGCACAGCAGTGTGAGGACACACCCCAAGTACAGTCCTGGAATATAAACCCATATATCACAGTCCTGCTGCTACTAACAAAAAAAAAACACAAAAGGTATAAATACACATCTCTCCAGGGAGATTACCTAGCACTGGCTGCAGAAAGGACAGAGCACAGCAGTGTGAGGACATACCCCAAGTACATATATCACAGTCCTGCTGCTACTAACACACACACACAGTGGTCTGATTACACATCTCTCCAAGGACAATACCTGGCTGTTAGTTTACAAAACTCATAGTTTCTGCTGATAGGTTCCCTTAACGGGTATTACACTGCGACATAGTACTTTACAATGACTATGGACACAGAGGAGGATCATTTTCGGCATCTGTCGCCTGATGGCTGCCCTGTCAGTACGGGCAGTAATCGGGAACCCTCTGCTGCTCAATCAGTAGGGATGTAAGTGGGTTTCTCTTCCTGCCTTGTCCCCGGCCTCCAGCTCCAGTCATGGGATTATTTCCCTTCATTCATGCAGAGTTTGCAATCACAGAATGAAATTGTCCTTGATTTCCATTTCCTGGCTTTGTCACTTGTGGAGGGTGACAGCGGGCAGGTGCCCACGCACCGTCCTCCTAACCCGCCGCGCTTTGTGTCTTCTAGAACCAGCTGGTGAAGCGTCGTAATGACGGGGACAATGGCCGCCCCAGCGAGATCCCGGGACAAGGGATACAACGTGCTGAAAAGCAGAGAAATCACACACTGCGCCTCTGTTATTCCGCCTGGAAACGTCTTGTGATAACCGGAAGTTACTATTGTCCTGATCATCGGCACCAAGGGTCAGAATCAAAGTGTATGAGGTCACCCTACTGCATAATCTTATCACGTGCCAGGCAGAGTAACAGAGGGACACAGAGAAGATCCGCTTTTCGGAGGAATTCAAGACGGACAAGTCCGAAAAGAAGAGGTGGCCGGTCCTCATTAAAGTGCCAGGTACCCGCTGTGTGCCAGTATATGGGGGAGCGCTGGGAACCATAGTGACCCCTGTGTGCCAGTATATGGGGGAGCGCTGGGAGCCATAGTGACCCCTGTGTGCCAGTATTGGGGGCTCTGTGGAGCCATGTGACCCCTGTGTGCCAGTATATGGGGGAGCCTGGGAGCCATGTGACCCCTGTGTGCCATATATGGGGGGGCCGCTGGGGAGCCTAGTTACCCCCTGTGTGCCAGTATATGGGGGACGCTGGAGCCATAGTACTCCTGTGTGCCAGTATAGTTGGGAGCGCTGGGAGCCATAGGGACCCCTGGTGGCCATAGTATGGGGGAGCGCTGGGGGCCCATAGTGACCCCTGTGGCCAGTATATGGGGGACGCTGGGAGGCCTAGTACCCCTGTGTGCCGTATATGGGGGAGCGCTGGGAGCCATAGTGACCCTCTGTGTGCCAGTAATGGGGAGCGTGCTGGGAGCCATGTGACCCTGTGTGGCCAGTAATTGGGGAGCGCTGGGAGCCATAGTGACCCCTGTGTGCCAGTATATGGGGAGCGCTGGGAGCCATAGTGACTCCTGTGTGCCAGTATATGGGGGAGCGCTGGGAGCCATAGTGACCCCTGTGTGCCAGTATATGGGGGACCGCTGGGAACCATAGTGACCCCCGTGTGCCAGTATATGGGGGAGCGCTGGGAGCCATAGTGACCCCTTGTTGCCAGTATTGGGAGCGCTGGGAGCTAGGACCCTGTGTGCATTAGGGGGAGACTGGAGCCATAGTGACCCCTGTGTGCCAGTATATGGGGAGCGCTGGGAACCATAGTGACCCCTGTGTGCCAGTATATGGGGGAGCGCTGGGAGCCATAGTGACCCCTGTGTGCCTTATATGGGGGGAGCGCTGGGAGCCATAGTGACCCCTGTGTGCCAGTATATGGGGGAGCGCTGGGAACCATAGTGACCCCTGTGTGCCAGTATATGGGGGAGCGCGGGGAGCCATAGTGACCCCTTGTGCCAGTATATGGGGGAGCGCTGGGAGCCATAGTGACCCCGTGTTGCCGTATATGGGGGAGCGCTGGGCCATAGTGACCCCTGTGTGCCAGTATATGGGGGAGCGCTGGAGCCATAGTGACCCCTGTTGCCAGTATTGGGGAGCGCTGGGAGCCATAGTGACCCTCGTGTGCCAGTAATGGGGAGCGCTGGGAGCCATAGTGACCCCTGTGTGCCATATATATGGGGAGCGCTGGAGCCATAGTGACCCCTGTGGTGCCAGTATCTGGGGGAAGCGCTGGGAGCCATATTGACCCTGTGTGGGCCAGTATATGGGGAGCGCGGAGACATAGTGACCCCGTGTGCCATGTATAAATGGGGGAGCGCTGGGAGCCATAGTGACTCCTGTGTGCCAGTATAGGGGGGAGCGCGGGAGCCATAGTACTCCTGTGTGCCATATTGGGGAGCGCTAGGAACCATAGTGACCCCTGTGTGCCAGTATATATGGGGGAGCGCTGGGGCCATATTGACCCCTGTGTGCCAGTATATGGGGGAGCGCTGGGAGCCATAGTGACCCTGTGGTGCCAGTATATGGGGGAGCGCTGGGAGCCATAGTGACCCCTGTGTGCCAGTATATATGGGGGAGCGCTGGGAGCCATAGTGACCCCGTGTGCCAGTATATGGGGGAGCGCTGGGAGCCATAGTGACCCCTGTTGCATAGCAGTTTGGGGGAGCGCTAGTGACCATAGTGACCCCTGTGTGCCATAATATGGGGGAGCGCTGGGAGCCATAGTGACCCCTGTGTGCCAGTATATGGGGGAGCGCTGGGAGCCATAGTGACCCCTGTGTGCCAGTATATGGGGGAGCGCTGGGAGCCATAGTGACCCCTGTGTGCCAGTATATGGGGTCGCTGGGAGCCATATGCGCCCTGTGTGCCAGTATTGGGGGACGCTGGGAGCCAGTGACCCCCGTGTGCCATTAGATGGGGGAGCGCTGGAACCATAGTGACCCCTGTGTTGCCAGTATATGGGGGACACGGGGAGCCATAGTGACCCCTGTGTGCCAGTATATGGGGAGCGCTGGAGCCATAGTGACCCTGTGGTGCCAGTATATGGGGACGCGGGGGGAGGCCCATAGTGACCTCTGTGTGCCAGTATATGGGGGACCGCTGTGTATCCATAGTGTACCCCCTGTGTGCCAGTATATGGGGGAGCGCTGGGAGCCATAGTGACCCTTGTGCCAGTATAGGGGGAGCGCTGGGAGCCATAGTGACCCCTGTGTGCCGTAATATTGGGGAGCGCTGGGAGCCATAGTGCCCCTTTGCCAGTATATGGGGGAGCGCTGGGAACCATAGTGACCCCTGTGTGCCAGTATATGGGGGAGCGCTGGGAACCATAGTGACCCCCTGTGTGCCAGTATATGGGGGAGCGCTGGGAGCCATAGTGACCCCTGTGTGCCAGTATATGGGGGAGCGCTGGGAACCATAGTGACCCCTGTGTGCCAGTATATGGGGGAGCGCTGGGAGCCATAGTGACCCCTGTGTGCCAGTATATGGGAGCGCTGGGAACCATAGTGACCCCTGTGTGCCAGTATATGGGGGAGCGCTGGGAGCCATAGTGACTCCTGTGTGCCAGTATAATGAGGTGAGCGCTTAGGGATGGAGCCATATTGAACTCCTGTGTCCATAATTTGGGGGGCGCGAGGAGCCAGTAGTGACCCCGTGTTGCATTATAATGGGGGTGAACGCGCTGGAGCCATAGTGACCCCTGTGTTGCCAGTATATTGGGAGCGCTGGGAGCCATAGTGACCCCTGTTTGCCGTATATGGGGGAGCGCTGGAGCCATTGACCCCTGTGTGCCAGTATATGGGGGAGCGCTGGGAACCATAGTGACCCCTGTGTGCCAGATATGGGGAGCGCTGGGAGCCATAGTGACCCCTGTGTGCCAGTATTGGGGAGCGCGGGGAACCAAGTGACCCCTGTGGTGCCAGTATATGGGGGACGCTGGGAACCATAGTGACCCCTGTGTGCCATAGTATAGGGGACCGCTGGCAGCCATAGTGACCCCCTGTGTGCCATGTATATGGGGGAGCGCTGGAAGCCATAGTGACCCCGTGTGCCGTATATGGGGGAGCTCTGGGACCTAAGAGACCCCTGTGTGCCCGGTTATATGGGACCGCGGGACCAATAGTGACCCCTGTGTGCCAGTATTGGGTGAGCGCTGGGACCATAGTGACCCCTGTGTGCCCAGTATATGGGGATGCCGCTGGGAGCCATAGTGACCCCTTGTGCCAGTATATATGGGGAGCCTGGGAGCCATAGTGACCCCTGTGTGCCAGTATATGGGGGAGCGCTGGGAGCCATAGTGACCCCTGTGTGCCAGTATTGGGGTACGCTGGAGACCAAGTGGACCCCTCTGTGGCCAGTATAGTGGGGACGCTGGGACATAGTGACCCCTGTGTGCCAGTAATATGGGAGGCAGCGCATGGGAAGCCATGTGACCCCTGTGTGCCAGTATATGGGGGCCGCTGGGACCATAGTGCTCCTGTGTTCCATATATGGGGGACGCTGGGAGCCATAGTTGACCCCTGTGTGCCCAGTATATGGGGGAGCGCGGGGAGCCATAGTGAACCCTGTGTGCCAGTATATGGGGAGCGCTGGGAGCCATAGTGACCCTGTGTCTCAGTATATGGGGGAGCGCTGGGAGCCAGTAGTAGACTCCTATTGGTGCCAGTATATGGGGGCAGCGCTGGAGCCAGTAGTGACGCTCCTGATGTGCCTTATATGGGGGTCGCTGGGAGCCTAGTGACCTCCTGTGTGCCCAGTTATCGGGGGAGAGCGCTGGGAGCCCATAGTGACCTCCTGTGTGCCATTGTATATTGGGGAGCGCTGGGAGCCATAGTGACCCCCTGTGTGCCATATATGGGGGAGCGCTGGGAGGTCCATCAGTGACCCCTGTTTGCCAGTATATTGGGGGAGCGCTGGTAACCATAGTACCCCTGTGTGCCAGTATCTTGGGGGGACGCTGGATCATATGACCGTGTGCCATATATGGGGAGCGCTGGAGCCATAGTGACCCCTGTGTGCCAGTAATATGGGGGAGCCTGGAGCATGGACGCCTAGGCTGTAAGTACCTGTAACCTTTGACCGTGTGCCAGTATATGGGGGAGCCTAGGCGAGCCCATAGTGAACCCCTGTGTGCCAGTATATGGGGACGCTGGGACCATAGTGACCCCTTGTGTGTCATATGGGGGAGCGCTGGGAACTATTACCCCATTGGTTTGCCAGTATATGGGGGCGCGCGGACCCAAGTGACCCTGTGTGCCAGTATGATGGGACGCTGGGTGAGCCATAGTGACCCTGTGTGCCAGTATATGGGGAGCGCTGGAAGCCATAGTGACACCCTGTGCCATCTTATTGGGGGAAGCTGCTTGGAGCGCTAGTGACCCCTGTGATTGGCCAGTACTGGGGAGCCTGCTGGTAACCATAGTTCCCCTGTGTGCCGTATGCCATGGACTCCAGTATCTGGGGGAGCGCTGGGAGCCTAATTGACCCTTTCCAGTAGTGGACGCGGAGCTGTACCGGCATATACGCGGACGCTGGAACCATAGTGACCCCTGTGTGCCAGTATATGGTGGAGCGCTGGGGACCATAGTCCGTGTTCTATGGGACCTTTGACCATATTGACCCGTTCCAGTATATGGGGACCGCTGGGAACCATAGTCCCCGTGTGCCAGTATGGTGGACGCCTGGGAAGCCATAGTGACCCCTGTGTGCATATATGGGGTGTAAGCGCTGGACCACTAGTTGACCCCGGTGTGCCAGTATTGGGGGCGCTGGAGCCATAGTGAACCCTGTGTGCCAGTATATGGGGAGCGCTGGGAGCCATAGTGACCTCCTTGTCCATAGATGCGGGGAGCGTCTGATCCCCATCGATTGACCCCCGGGTTGCCAGTATGATGCTGGGGAGCGCTGGGTAACCATATGACCCCTGTGTGCCAATATGGGGAGCGCCTGGAGCCATAGTGAACCCCTGTGTGCCAGTATTGGGGAGATCTGCTGAGCCATATGACCCCTGTGGCATGTATTGGGGGACGCTGGGACGCCATTGCCCCTGTGTGCCATATATAGGGGTGGAGCGCTGGGACCATATGACCCGCTTGTGCCAGTATATGGGGGGCGGACCTGTACCCTGTGGATAATGGGAGCCGGCATGTGACCCCGTGTGCCAGATATGGGGTGAGCGTGGGAGCCGATGAGTGACTCCTGGGTGTTGCCAGTTATATGGGGAGCGCTGGAGCCATAGTGACCCCTGTTGCCATGTATGACTGGGTGCGCTGGGAGCCATAGTGACCTCTTGTGACAGTATATTGGGGGACGTGGCATTCTCCGGCCCTTTGGGGACCTGGATCCATAGTGATCCTGTGTGCCAGTATAATGGGGGAGCGCTGGGACACAATATGACCCCTTTGTAAGTAATGTCCGCTGGACAATTGCCTGGTGAGGAAGAGGATCGCTGGGTGTACCGTTTCCATAGGGGACCGCTGCATGTGATCCCTGCCAGTATCTGGGGGATCGCTGTGATGACTCCTGGGATGGGGACGCTGTCTGTGACTGTGGCCATTAGTATGGTGGAGCGCTTGGGACCATAGTTGACCCCTGTGCCAGTACTATGGGGGGCACGCTGGTTAACATAGTGACCCCTTGTTCAGTATATGGGTGAGCGCTGGATCCATATTTGCCCCCTGTTGGTGCCAGTTATATGGTGGAGAGCGCTGGGAGCCATATTGACCCTGTGCATTTGGGCGCTGCATTACCTCCAAGTGGGGGAGCGCTGGAGCCATAGTGACCCCTTTGCAGTATAATGGAGCGACCTGGGCTGTGACCGTCAGCCAGTATGATGAGCCCTGTGCTGCCTGGCAGTATATGGGGGAGCGCTGGAGCCATATGCTCCTCTTTGTCCGTAATGGGAGCCTGGAGCCGAGTGATCCCCTGTGGTGCCATATAGTGGGAGCGCTGGAACCATTGACCCCCTGTTTCCAGTAATGGGAGGACGCTCTGGGAAGCCATAGTGACTCCTGTGTGCCAGTATAGTTGGGGACCTGGATGCCACTAGTGACCCCGTTGTGCCATTATGGGGAAGCCTGGGATCATAGTGACCCCTGTTGCCAGTATATTGGGGAGCGCTGGTAGGCCCATAGTGGACTGCCTTCTGGCCCTGGCATGCCCCTGTGCCAGTATGGGGAGAGCGCTGGGAGCCATGTGCCCTGTGTGTCCAGTATATATTGGTGGCGCGGGTAACCATAGTGACCCCTGTTTGCCATATATGGGGGACGCTGGGAACCATAGTGGCCTCCGTGTGCCCTATTTGGGGGAGCGCTGGGAGCCATGTGACCCCTGTGTGTCATATATTGGGGAGCGCTGGGAAGCCATAGTGACCCTGTGTGCCATATAATGGGGGCGCTGGGAACCATAGTGACCCCCGTGTGCCAGTAATGGGGGAGCCTGAGGAGCCATAGTCCCCTTTGCCTGTAACTGGGGAGCGCTGGGGAGCCATTGACCCCTGTGTGGCCAGTATATGGGGGAGGCGCTGGGAGCCATAGTGACCCCTGTGTGCCAGTATATGGGGGACGCTGGGCCATAGAACCTCCTGTGTGCCATATATGTGGAGGCGCTGGGAGCCTAGTGACCCTGTGGTGCCAGTTATGGGTAGCGCGCGGGAGCCATAGTGACCCTGGTGCCAGTATATAGGGGGATGCGACATGTCCTCTGAGTTCCAGTACTGACGCAGTAGCCATATGGACCCCTGTCTCATAATGGGGACGCGCTGGGACCTAGTGACCCTGTGCCAGTATAAGGGGGAGCCGTGGGAGCCATCGTGACCGCTTTTGCATAATATGGGACCGTCTGGGAGCCATAGTTGACCCCCCTTGTGCCAGATATATTGGGGGGCGCTGGGAGCCATATGACCCCTTGTGGTGCAGTATATGGGGAGCGCTGGAGCCATACTTGTCAATTAGGATGCGCTGGGATGCCTTCCACCGTGCATATATGGGGACGCTGGGAGCCATATGACCCCTGTTGCCAGTTATGGTGGGAGCGTGGGAACCAAGTGACTCCCTTGTGCCACGTACTTGGGGGACCGGGAGCCATCAGTCCCCGGTAGTTGCTCCTATATGGGGGCGCTGGGAGCCATGTGACCCCTGTGTGCCAGTATATGGGATGACCGCTGACCATAGTGACCCCGTGTGCAGCAGTATGGGAGCGCTGGAGCCATATCCCCCTGTGTGCCCAGTATATGGGGGCGCGGGACTCAAGTACCCTTGTGCCCGTATAGGTGGGGGAGCGGGACCAAGTGACCCTGTGTGCCAGTATATGGGGACGCTGGGACCATAGTGACCCCTGTGTGCCAGATATGGGGGAGCGCGGGAGCCATAGTGACCCCTGTGTGCCAGTATATGGGGAGCGCTGGGAGCCATGTGCCCCCCTGTGTGCCAGTTGGGGAGCGCGGACCATATGACCTCGTTGCCAGTATATGGGGGAGCGCTGGGAGCCATAGTGACCCGGTGTGCCATATATGGGGGAGGTCTGGGGACCATAGATGCCCCTGTGTGCCAGTAGATGGGGAGCGCTGGGGGAGCCATAGGGACCCTGTGTGCAGTAATGGGGACCCCCTGGAGGAGACCATAGCTGACCCCTCGTGTGCACGTATATGGGGGAGCGTCTGGGAGCCATAGTGACCCTGTTGTCAGTATATGGGCGGGAGCGCCTTGGGAGCCATTAATGACTCTGTGTGCCATATATGGGGAGACCGCTTCGGACCATAGGTGCCCCTTGGTGCCAAGTATATGGGAGGACGATGGGAGCCCAGGACCCCCGGTTGCCAGTATATGGGGGACGCTGGTAGCACCATAGTGACCCCCTTGTGCCATATATGTGGGAGCGCTGGGAGCCATATGACCCTGTGTGCCATATATGGGGGGAGCGGGGGAGCAACTATTGACCCCTTTGTTCATAGGGGGGCCATAGGACCCTGAGATATGGGGGGAGCGCTGGAGCCATAGTGACCCCTGTGTGCCAGGATAGCATGGGGAGCGCTGGAGCCTCAGTGACCCCTGTGTGCCAGTAGATGGGGGGACCGCTGGGAGCCATAGTGACATGCCCGTGTGCAGTATATGGGGGAGCCGCTGGGAACATAGTGACCCTGTTGTGCCCAGTATAGGTGGGGAGCGCTGGGAGGGAGCCCCTAGTGACCCCTGTGGCCAGTATATAGGGGAGGCTGGAGGCCATAGTGACACCCTGTGTGCCAGATATGGGTAGCTCTGGGAGCCTAGTGACCCTGGCCATTGGGGAAGACGGAATGGCCGTGCCCCAGCTAATAGGGGCGAGCGCTGGAGCCATAGTGACCCCTGTGTGCCAGTATATGGGGGAGCGCTGGAGCCATTTGACATCGTGTGCCCAGTATATGGGGGAGCGCTGGGAGCCATAGTGACCCCTGCCCCTACAGGATTTTCCAGGATTCTTGGATGGAGAATTGCCCCGACGCAGGAGAAGATGTAAACCACGTAGAGATGACGTCGCGTTCAGTCGCGTTAATCCTTGAACCACAGTGACAGAGCACCCCAGGACGCACCCATCACCCGCCTGTGACGATCTGAGGGTGGCGGATCTGATACGTTTTTATGAATGTTTTTTTGAGCGGACGCGGCTGTGCTCGAGGACGGCCTATTAACGCGTATGAGATCCTGCGACACCAGTTCTGACGGTTTTCGTGCTGGGGGCTAAACGCTCTGCGAAACCCGATCTCCTTCCCCGCCCCGGCGATAAGAAACCACTCACCAAAGCTCTGTTAAGAGCAATATAGCGCGAGCAGCTCCGGCTCAGCTACAGACCGATAACATAGGAGACTCACTGCTGGGGGGGTCCGGGATCATCCGCCCCTTTATATCATCTCTACTGGCTCCTGTAGAGCAGCACAAAGGATTTATATCATAGCTGCCCGAGGCTTCATCACATACATGATCTGTATAAACAGGGGGGCAGCATGACACAGGGATAACACACAGTAATGTCACAGTACAGGGATAATACACAATACACAACAGTGGATGTCACAGTACAGGATAATAGCACACAGTGATGCACAGTCACAGGGATAATCACCACTGATGTCACGTACCGAAGAGTACACCACTGATGTCACAGTACAGGAGAGAACACCGTGAGTCACGTAACAGGATAATACACACGTGATGCACAGTACAGGATAATACCACGGGAATGGCACGTTGCCGAGATATACACACAGGTATGTCACAGTACAGGAATAATACACACGTCTATCACAGTACCAGGGATAATACACACATTGATGTCACAGTACAGGATTCCACACAGTGATGTCACAGTGCAGAATAATACCACAGTGATGTCACAGTACATGGATATACACACAATGATGTCACGCACAGGATATACACACAGTGATGGCACAGGCACAGGGATAACAACACAGGGATGTCAACAGCACAAAGATAATACACCCGTGATCACAGTACAGGATCATACACACCGTGATGCACCGTACAGGGATATACACACAGCGATGTACAGTACAGTGATATACACACACCTGTCACGTTACAGGGATAATACACACACACAGCGTGTCACAGTACGGGAAATACACACAAGGAATGTCCAGTACAACGGGATAATACAACCCCGCGATGTCACAGTACAGGATAGTACCCCACATCGAGGCACAGTACAAGATTTTTCATACACGTGATGTCACAGTCCAGGGATATACCACGTTTAGGCACAGTACAGGATAAGACACACAGTGAATGTCACAGTACAGGAAATACCATTGATGTCACGTACAGTGATAATACACAGTGATGTCACGTAAAGGGCTCTACACACCTGATTACCGTACAGGGATAAACGACACAGTGAGGTCACAGTACAGTGATACTACACCAGTTTGTCACAGTACGGGATAGCACACATGGATGGCACGTAACGGATAGTAACACAGGGATTCACAGTACGGGAGAATACCACAGGGATGTCACACGTACAGGTGGAGAAGACACACCGTGATGTCCGGTAACAGGGTAATACAACGTGATTCACGTAACGGGAAAAAAACACAGCGCTGCTCAGTACAGGGATAATACCACCTGAATGTCCCAGTACCAGGGATAATACAACAAACGCAGTGATGTCAACAGTACAGGGATAATACACGCTTGATGTCACAGGCAGGGATAAACACGCATGATGTCACGTACAGGGATAATACACACAGCGATGTCACAGTACAAGATAAGACACGCAGTGATCACAGTACAGGGAGAAATACACACAGCCGAGGTCCCAGTACAGGGATAATACACACAGTGATGTCCCGTACAAGGGCTAATACACACAGCGATTCACAGTACAAGGGCTAATAAACCCAGTTGGATGTCAAGTACAGGATATTATATAAGTATCCGTGACTTCCAGTCAGTGTTGTATCTTATATCTGTGTCTGAAGTTGCTGACTTTTACAATATCTACTTCCATTTTCCGGGACCCGTGCCCCCGAAAACAATAATAAGGCCTCGGTACCCGCTGATATTGGCGCAAGTTTGGTAATTGCGTCATAAATAACAGGTTGTCCGGAAGCTGGCAGACGCTCTATGAGGGTTGGTGAAAGACGAGAGAGCGTGTATACACGAGGAGGGCCGCGATCTCTCGCTCCCTCGTACAGGGCTGCTCTGCGGATCTCACGCCTTCTTTGCGGTCCTCCCCACTCTAATAACCACAAGACGACGTCTTCCCCGCTGCAGATACTGGGGACTTAATTTGCGATCTTACAACAAGGCCCCCTGGATTGCAGCGAGTATTAAATACCGATGTGAACAATCATTGCTGCGCCATCAGTGTAGACACAGCGAATAAATGCCTCTGCCAGAGGACAATCTATAAAGGAAGATCGAACTGGCAGCAAGCGGAGAATCGGCTCAATCTTATATTATTACAAATCACCACACAACAGTAATGCAAATGTCACAGGTTAATGACTGAGTTTCGCACGTCTGCCAGTTGAAAGGCACTTAGGAGGGTGAGTAAAAAACTTCCTATGACCTCCAGCAGCACCAGCTCCTCTCTCACACTGTAAACCAGCAGGATCATCCAAGATGCTATAGAGAAGTGCTGACACTGTAATAATGTGAATAAAGCCTTAGGCGCATAAGAAAACTACTATATTCACAGCCCCTCGAACTGGGTCTCCCTTCTCTCACTCTTTAGGACCATAAAGGATTTAAAAGATAGTACTGATTTGTACTAATGTGGAATAAAGCAATATGGCACGGATAAAGGCGCTGGAGCTAAAAGTAAGTTTGTATGTCCCCCCGTGCTTTGTTTAAAAAAAATTTTAAAACTTTTCACAGCAGTACAAGTCATAACTCTCTAACAGACCTGTTGATGCTACAAAGTGAGCATCAGACACCGGCCCGGAAAGAGACCGCTGGATGCGATAATAGGTTTTTCCGATCCTGTGGCTCACCTCCTAATACCCTGCTACAGAACATACTTTACTCATGTGAAGACGCCCTTGGGAGTGAGATAGAAACGCACTAGTACTCTGCAGAGAACCGCTCACCTTTTGCTGTTGCATGGAGCCCTGTTCATGCCCCGCACTTTTCCATAGACTTGTAATGCAATCGTCTGGCTCCCAAAGTTCATTCTAGGCGTCCCCCGTGTATAGCAGTCACCTGTCACGGCCGCAGCAGTCACCTGCCACTCACATTCTGAGGCGTTGATGGCTGGTATACAATAGGAGCACTCCAAGCGACAGCCAAGATGACGAGGTCGTCGACAACAACCCTCCCAATCCTAAAAATAGTGGGCTCATTTACTAAGGGTCCGAATCGGGCTCTTTCGTCGCAAGAATCACTCACATACACCGGACGGAGAAGGGTGAACTCCGGCGGACCTCGGCCTGCCAGCGACAACCTGGTTGGATATCGGGCGCATGATCCCGTGTGACTCCCGCAAGCTCTGGATCACTCGCCCGAATCAGCGTCGGAGAACTGCGTGGGATCGGCGAATGGACCATTAAGTAATGGCCCCATTGTCTTGTGCTACCAGTGACGCAGGAGTAGTCACAATCGTCTATCTACGGTACGCCCCGATATGCACTACATCCCTGTCCCTATGAAGAGACTCGCGTTACTGCTCTGCTCATGAACCAGGAGGCTGAGAGCATGAAGCCTGGGGACGGGCCCCAGTAAAGGATGCATATATATATTAGTAGCAGTATGGAGGCGGGAGGTGCTATACAGCCACTTGTCAGTCCTCGCTCCTGCTCATGCTGGCGCACTTGGGAGACACCTTGAGCGGTCCCGCTCTGCATCACTTTGTTGCTGCTCTTTGTGATTACTGGTATTCGCATGGAATACAATATGCGTGCGGCGCGGTGTTCCCTGGGCGTAAAAAGCGTGACACTTGTCCACTACTGCCCCTGGTAGGGTCGGTGGGACGGAGAGATTGAAGCGCGATAAAAAAACAAAAACCCTTGCCGATAATTCTGCACCATGCGGGAACGTGAGGGCATACACATGTATGTCTGCTGTTAACTGGTGCTGCTTGGCCTGGAGACTACAGCCGCCGCTGTCAGTCAGATGTCTCCCCTATACTGCATAGAGAAATTAAGGGATAACCTGGAATACTCGCAGCATGAGTCATGTAGGACATGTGCATATACTGACCTCTTCCGAACTGCGTGATAAAGAAGACGGATAGAACACTTACTTTTAAGCAGAGCATTCTTCGACTGGAACACTCTCATCGCCACACTACATCATTAGAAAGTACTGTCCGTCTATGATTTCTTAAAGAACTTGGGTAAGATAAAAACATCACCGAGGTGTATCCTTTCCGGGACACCCCCTCACGTGGGTCATGTCCGGGACACCCGACCTCACGAGTGTATCCCATGTCCGGGACAACCACGACCTCACCGAGGTGTTACCCCATTCCCGGTGACACCATCGCCTCCACGAGGTGGTATCCATGTCCCGGGACACCAACGACCTCACCGAGTGTATCCCATTCCGGGACACCCGACCTCACCGAGGTGTCATCCCATGGTCCGGGGACACCAGCGACCTCACAGGGTGGGGTATCCCATGGTCCGGGACACCAGCGACCTCACCGAGGTGGTATCCCATGTCCGGGACACCGCGCTCTACCGAGGTTGTACCCCTTCCGGTCACCAGCGAACCTCACACGAGGTGGTATCCCATGTCCGGGGACACCACGACCTCAACCGCGGTGGTATCCCATGTCCTGGGTCCCCCACGACCTCACCGTGGATGTATCCCATGTCCGGTGACACCGCAGACCTCAACCGGGTGGTATCCATGTCCGGGACACCACGACCTCACCGAGGTGGTATCCCATGTCCTGGACACCAGTAACAATCACCGAGGTGGTGGGACAAAACATGACCTCACCGAGGCGATATCCCATGTCCGGGGACACCAGTATACCATCACACCTTGGTGTGTATCCCATGTCCTGGGACACCAGTGATCTCACCGAGGTGGTATCCCATGTCCTGGGACACCAGTGACCTCACCGAGGTGGTATCCCATGTCCTGGGACACCAGTGACCTCACCGAGGTGGTATCCCATGTCCTGGGACACCAGTAACATCACCGTGGTGGTATCCCATGTCCTGGGACACCAGTAACATCACCGAGGTGGTATCCCATGTCCTGGGACACCAGTGACCTCACCGAGGTGGTATCCCATGTCCTGGGACACCAGTACCATCACCGATGTGGTATCCCTGTTCCTTGGACCCAGTAACACTCACCGTGGGTGGTACCCCATGTCCTGGGACACCAGTAACATCACCGAGGGTTATCCCTGTCCTGGACACCAGTGACATCACCGCGGTGGTATCCTCATGTCCTGGGACACCAGTGACCTCACCGGGGTGGTATCTAAGGTCATTTTGTAATGTCCGGAGACATTAAGTTGTGTAAATGAATCCCCTCCAGAGCAGAAATCATACAGCGAGAACAGGCCCTGAGCACTGAGACAGACGTACAGATGATTCGGGCCTCTGGGGTTCTGGTCCCAGTTGTTAGTACCCCCCACCCTCCCACAATGTCTATCTTGGGACAGGTACTTATGAAATATTCACGTTTGTTTAAAAAACTTGTGTCAAAAAAATAAATAACAGAACAAACGAAAAACTAAATTTTCCCAGAGGCAGTAAAATAAAAGGGATTGCACAGCGCCGGGTCATGAATTATACACGAGGCTCTTTGAGGTTTTAGTGAGGTCGATGCATACGGCGGTCTATGGATCTTACAGGCCCTGTGTCAGCGCTACACTCTGCTATCTATAATAACTGCAGATAATCACAGGAGGGATTTCATGGCTCACATCTGTGCATTCCTGGGGTGCAACCAACATTTGTGGGGCGCAGGCCTGGTGCAGCCACTAGGCGATGGGCGCAGGCCTGGCACAGCCACTAGGCGACGGGCGCGCCTGCGCAGCCCGGTGCGGGCGCATGCCGGAGCGCCACTAGGCGACGGGCGCAGGCCTGGAGCAGCCACTAGGCGACGGGCGCAGGCCTGGCGCAGCCACTAGGTGACGGGCGCAGGCCTGGCGCAGCCACTAGGTGACGGGCGCAGGCCTGGTGCAGCCACTAGGTGACGGGCGCAGGCCTGGTGCAGCCACTAGGTGACGGGCGCAGGCCTGGTGCAGCCACTAGTGCCAGACTAGGCTCAGACGGTTGCAGCCACGAGTGACGGCGCATGCCTGGAGCGCCACTAGGACGCGACTAGGCGCGCAGGCCTGGCACAGCCACTAGCGACGGTCCGGCCTGGCGCCAGCCACTAGGCGACGGGCGCAGGCCTGGCGAGCCACTAGGCACGGCGCAGGCCTGGCGAAGCACTAGGCGAACGGGCGCAGCCTGGCAAGCCACTAGGCGACGGGCTAGCCTGCGCAGGCCGGCGCGCCCGCAGCCACTATGACGGCGCTCAGGCCTGGCGCAGCCACTAGTGACGGGCAGCAGGGCCTGGTGCAGCACTAGGTGACGGGGCAGGCCCTGGTGCGCCACTTTGACGGGGCGCGGCCTGGTAACCACTAGGTGACGTGGCTCAGCCTGGTGCAGCCACTAGTGACGGGCGTCAGGCCTGTGCAGCATGATCCACTATTTGACGGGGGCAGCCTGGCGCAGCCACTAGGTGACGGGGCAGGCCGGTGCAGCCACTAGGTGCGGGGGCCAGCCTGGCGCAGCCACTGGTGACGGGGGCAGCCTGGTGCAGCCACTGTGTACGGGGGCCAGGCTGGGTCAGCCCTAGGTGACGGGGCAGGCGGGTGCAGCCACTAGGTGACGGGGAGGCCTGTGCAAGCCACTAGGTGACGGGGGCGCAGGCCTGGTACAGCCACTAGGTGACGGGCGCAGGCCTGGTGCAGCCACTAGGTACGACGCAGGCCTGGTGCGCCAGGCGGGCACTCAGCCACTAGGTGACGGGGGCGCAGGCCTGGTACAGCCACTAGGTGACGGGCGCAGGCCTGGTGCAACCACTAGGTGACGGGCGCAGGCCTGGTGCAGCCACTAGGTGACGGGTACAGACCGGGTGCAGCCACTAGGTGACGGGTACGGACCTGGTACAACCAATATGTGATGGGTACAGACCTGGTGGAGCATACACAAGAGGGATACAGCCTACTTCTATGGGGAACAACCCTGCTCAGCCGATAACTGAATAGGAAATCTCTTCCAAATGTCAACCTGTCTCCATAGGTTTCATTATCAGGATGACTGCACGTGAAGCCCAACCTAGGGCTTTACACAAATACGGACCGGACAGGGATCATATAAGAGGGGGTGACTGCACTTTACCTTGTGAACTTCTGAAGCTTAGAAGAAGACTCTGGGACAAACACAGGGATGGTCTTCTTATGTCTAGAAGAAAAAGTATCACAATAAAATACAAGATAGCATAGCATAGAACAAGATACTACGGGTCCAGCTGCACTCACTATTCAGTATGGTTCCATAGACTGGACTGTGAGCAGATAATTGTAAGACATCTCCTGGCAGTAGGACTGGCCGATCCGCCTGCGGCTAGCTGTGATGGCTGAGGCTGCCCTCTTGGACTCTTGTATGGCTATTATCTGCCTCATTATAAAGCTTAAGATCCAACGAAATGTCATTTACTACCTTATATTTCGGCTTCTTGCTCAGCGTCGCCTCTTCCATAAGGTCAGTGTGTCTCGAGCTGGAAGCGGGGGGAAGCTTTATCTGCGGTTTCTCTGACTGATGGGAAGGCAATATGTGCCAGGAGTAAAAGTCGTTTATCAGGGAATCTGCAGCAGGTCTGACCATGAGGCTGCAGACAGTGTTAGGTACCATCCTGAAGAGCTGTTATACATTTATGTAAGTACTGGTTGGAAGAAGCAGCAAGACTTTGTACTGGGGCCATGTCCTCCACTGCTGTGCTCTTAGTTCTTGCATAAGTTCCCCACAGCCCTTCCCCTCGGCTCGCAGCAGCATCAGTAAGCTTAATCAAAACTGTGACCAGAGAGTGGTCTGTTTTCAACAGTTTAATGAAAAAAAAAAACCTAAGGCACAGCAGTGTGGGTACATCTCCTGGGATAGAAATATAGTTTTCACAGTTCTGCTGCTACATAAACCATGCACAAAGGTCCTGGTTACACATCTCTACAGGGGCATACTTAACACTGCCTGCAGAGAACACAGAGCACAGCAGTGTGAGACACACTCCAGTATAATCTTGGAATATAAAGCTTATTTCACAGTCCTGCTGCTACTAACACATACACATCTCTCCAGGGACAAACATAACACTGGCTGCAGACTACTGGTTCCACACCTGCTGACCGGTATCTCTAGTAGTTTATCTTAAATCTCCCCCCCCTACCCTCCACCTATCCACACAATACCACGGATCACATATGGTTGCAGTGTGATGTGTATGAACTTCCTTAGGGCTGCACTTTCTCATTCCCCCCCCCGTCTGGAGAGCCGCTCCTCTCTACCCGCCAGATTTTTTTGGGGTGCCCGCTTGAGAAAGTCCTATATAACAGCTCCGGAGACCCCGCCCCGCCTGTCTGAGAAGGTATTGTTACCCCAGGACACTACTCATACCCCACTTAATGACCATGACTCTTACCTGCCCGGTGTAAAGGGAGGTGGACGGCTCCGTAGCCCCTCACTACATCATTGCCAAATACGTCTGGTCCGTAGATGCTGACCACGATCTGAGGCCCTGGAACATAAAAGGGGTATTAATAATTGGGTAATGGGGCAGATTTACATTACATATACCCCAGACATTGCAGGTTCCCTTCCCCTCACTGCTGCCTCCTGTGTCATAACACGATCCTTAGGATAGGATATCCCTTACTAGGTGGTCCCATAGCACCCTCCACAATCCCCCGAATAAGGACCAACTCTGTGACCACAAGTACTGGAGTCTCAACGCCGCAAGAAGAATGAAACGGGGGAACTAGGACTGTAGTAATCTTCTTATATGTGTTATCCATGGCCTCCTTCCTATAATAAAGATGCTATTGAGACAGAAGTGCTATGGGGGTGTTCCCAAAGCCCCTCCCTGCAGCAGCTTCACTAGCTGTTACACTGCCTGCCCCTTACTCAATGTAATCTCACAGTTGGTGAGGGAAGTACTTCTGCACAGTGTAACAGCCTATGAAGCTACAACACACACACTTCTTATTCTTCTACTTCCACCACCCCCAGAGCCCCTGTGGCTCATTAGCATAATCTTATTGATTTTAGAAGGAAGGAGATCATGTACCACAGTCGTGGTGCCTGGTTCTATGAGTAAGGGTCCCTGCCTGGATCCCTGGTTCATCATGATAGATTGTGAAGGTAAAATTTGAAATGAAATATTGTTCAAGATTGTTCACATTCACAGTCAGCAAGCAGAGATGGGGACTGGGTTATAACTATTCCACATCTGCAGACAGGCCTGTGTGTAGTGTGTGGGGTGTACACTGGAGCAGCAGGGGGGTCTACGAGGAGGAGGTGAAGCCTCAGCGGGGTCTCATGTAGTGACTTGTGTACGACATCACATGCAGATATAGAAGACGCTACATAAAAGACGGGACGCGCGACCTCTCAGGATGGCGCTGCACGTATCTAATCCACCAGCAGCAGATGGATCCATGGGAATCAGATGAAACGCTGGGATTTCTGCATCCCATCACGGACACGTTACATCCGGGCCCCCTGGGAGGATCCTGTCATGTTACTTATTTATGAAGAGGGAGAAGGGAATTCGGATATTAGCATGAAGTGCGCAAACACATCATAACCAATATGTATCATACGGGACAGGACGGCCGCCATCTCCCCAATACTGGATGTGGATTGGCTGTGTCCCCAGGACAACTGACAGAAGTAATTATCCTGGAGGTCACCAGGACTGATGACATTTTGGTCTCTATAGACAAAACCGGGGTAAAAAGAAACCCCCTTCCATTCAAATCTCCATTAAACAGAGGAAAGAACAGAGGTTTAACGTTTCAATTACAAATCCCATTGACATCAATGCAAATTTTAGGGAATCTGTTATGTTCCATTAAGGCAGGGATCCGCTATCGGTGGTGACGGAGGATGCAGTATTTTCCCTCCTTTTGAAAAAAAAAAAATGCACGGATAACGGATACCTGCCAAATTGACCATAAGGAATACATTAAAATTTACATTGATGTTACATGAGTCGTGAACGTTAGTGTGAACTCAGCCTTATCAGTAGTAACAATTCACTATACAGCTCACATACAAGACTGAAAAGTGAAAAACAATATGTGAGCGCCACCTGGTGGTAGAACTGACTCATGATAAGAGCTAGATTGATCACAGGGTGCAGAGGACACACAGGACATGGCAGCTCGCTGTGTATGGGGGGTGTAGTCACAGAGGGGTCAGAGCGCCCATGCTGACCCCTGACCACTGCTGGCTATGATAGAAAGGTGTCAGGGACACACAGTACATGGCAGCTCGCTGTGTATGGGGGGTGTAGTCACAGAGGGTCAGAGCACCCTGCTGACCCCTGACCACTGCTGGCTATGATAGAAAGGATCAGGACACACAGGACATGGCAGCTCCTGTGTATGGGGGGTGTAGTCACAGAGGGTCAGAGCGCCCATCGACGACCACTGCTGGCTATGATAGAAAGGTGTCAGGACCACAGGACATGGCAGCTCGCGTGTATGGGGGGTTATGCACAGAGGGGCAGAGCGCACCCATGCTGACCCCTGACCACTGCTGGCTATGATAGAAAGTTGTCAGGACACACAGGACATGGCAGCTCGCTGTGTATAGGGGGGTTAGTCACGAGGGGTCAGAGCGCCCTGCTGACTGGACCACTGCTGGCTATGAAGGTGTCAGGACACACAGGACATGGCAGCTCGCTGTGTATGGGGGGTGTAGTCACAGAGGTCAGAGCACCATGCTGACTCCTGACCACTGCTGGCTATGATAGAAAGGTGTCAGCAACACAGGACATGGCAGCTCGCTGTGTATGGGGGGTGTTGTACACGAGGGGTCATAGCGCCCATGCTGACCCTGACCACTGCTGGCTAGATAGAAAGGTGTCAGGAACACAGAGACATGGCAGCTTCGTGTGTATGGGGGTGTAGTCACAGAGGGTCAGAGCCCCCATGCTGACCCTGACCACTGCTGCTAATAAGAAAGGTGTCGGACACACAGACATGGCCAGCTCGCTGTGTATGGGGGGTGTAGACACAGAGGGGTCAGAGCCCATGCTGACCCCTGACCACTGCTGGCTAGATAGAAAGGTGTCAGGACACACAGGACCATGCATCTCCTGTGTAATGGGGGTGTAGTCACAGAGGGGGTCAGAGCGCCCATGCGCCCCTGACCACTGCTGGCTATGATAGAAAGGTGTCAGAACACACAGGACATGGCAGCTCCCTGTGTATGAGAGGGTGTAGTCACAGAGGGTCAGGCAGCCCATGCTGACCCCTGACCACTGCTGGCTATGATAGAAGGTCAGGACCCAAGGACATGGCAGCTCCGCTGTGTATGGGGGGTGTAGTCACAGAGGGGTCAGAGCGCCCATGCTGACCCCTGACCACTGCTGGCTATGATAGAAAGGTGTCAGGACACACAGGACATGGCAGCTCGCTGTGTATGGGGGGTTGTAGTCACAGAGGGGTCAGAGCGCCCATGCTGACCCCTGACCACTGCTGGCTATGATAGAAAGGTGTCAGGACACAGGACATGGCAGCTCGCTGTGTATGGGGGTGTAGTCACAGAGGGGTCAGAGCGCCCATGCTGACCCCTACCACTGCTGGCTATGATGAAAGGTGTAGACACACAGGACATGGCAGCTCGCTGTGTATGAGGGGGTGTAGTCACAGAGGGTCAGAGCGCCCCTGCTGACCCCTGACCACCTGCTGGTATGATAGAAAGTTGTCGGACACACAGGACATGGCAGCTCGCGGTGTATGGGGGGTGTGTCACAGAGGGGTCAGAGCACCCATGGCTGACCCTGACCACTGCTGCTGTGATAGAAAGGTGTCAGGACCACAGGACATGGCAGCTCGCGTGTTATGGGGGTGTAGTCACAGAGGGGTCAGAGCGCCCATGCGACCCCTGACCACTGCTGGCTATGATAGAAAGGTGTCAGGACACACAGGAATGGCAGCTCGCTGTGTAGTGGGGGTGTAGTCACAGAGGGAGTCAGAGCCCCATGCTGACCCCTGAACTATGCTGGCTATGATAGAAAGGTGTCAGGAACACAGGACATGGCAGCTCGCTGTGTATGGGGGGTGTAGTCACAGAGGGGTCAGAGCGCCATGCTGACCCCTGACCACTGCTGGCTATGAAGGAAGGTGTCAGGAAGACCCGGACATGGGGACAGCTCGCTGTGTATGGGGGGTGTAGTCACAGAGAGGTCAGAGCGCCCATGCTGACCCCTGACCACGTGCTATGATAGAAGGTGTCAGGACACAGACATGGCAGCTCGCTGTGTATGGGGGGTGTATGCACAGAGAGGTCAAGCGCCCAGCTGCCCTGACCACTGCTGGCTATGAAAGAAAGGTGTCAGCACACAGGAATGGCAGCTTCGCTGTGTATGGGGGGTGTAGTCAACAGAGGGGTCAGAGGCCATGCTGACCCCTGACCACTGCTGGCTATGATAGAAAGTGTCAGGACACACAGGACATGGCAGCTCGCTGTGTATGGGGGGTGTAGTCACAGAGGGGTCAAAGCGCCCATGCTGACCCCTGACCACTGCTGGCTATTAGAAAGGTGTCAGGACACACAGGACATGGCAGCTCGTGGTAGGGGGGGTGTAGTCACAGAGGGGTCAGAGCGCCCATGCTGACCCTGACCACTGCTGGCTATGATAGAAAGGTGTCAGACACACAGGACATGGCAGCTCGCTGTGTATGGGGGGTGTAGTCACAGAGGGGTCAGAGCGCCCATGCTGACCCGGCTACTGCTGCTATGATAGAAAGGTGTCAGGACACACAGGACATGGCAGCTCGCTGTGTATGGGGGGTGTAGTCACAGAAGGGTCAGAGCGCCATGCGACCCCTGACCTGCTGGCTATGATGAAAGGTGTCAGGACACCCAGGACATGGCAGCTCGCTGTGTATGGGGGGTGTATGTCACAGAGAGGTCAGAGCGCCCATGCTGACCCCTGACCACTGGCTATGATAGAAAGGTGTCAGGACACAGGACATGGCAGCTCGCTGTGTAGGGGGGTTATCACAGAGAGGTCAGAGTCAGAGCGACCCCTGACCACTGCTGGGTATGATAGAAAGGTGTCAGGACACACAGGACATGGCAGCTGTGTATGGGGGTGTAGTCACAGAGGGTCAGAGCACCCATGCTGAACCCTGACCACTGCTGGCTATGATAGAAAGGTGTCAGGACACCAGGACATGGCAGCTCGCTGTGTATGGGGTGTATGTCACAGAGGGTCAGAGCCAATGCTGACCCTGACCACTGCTGGCATGATAGAAAGGTGCAGGACACACAGGACATGGCAGCTCGCTGTGTATAGGGGGTGTATGCACAGAGAGGTCAGAGCCCCATGCTGACCCTGACCACTGCTGGCTATGATAGAAAGGTGTCAGGACACACAGACATGCAGCTCGACTGTGTATGGGGGGTTAGTCACAGAGGGTCAGAGCGCCCATGCTGACCCCTGACCACTGCGGCTATGATAGAAAGGTGTGCAGGACACAAGGACATGGCGCTCGCTTGTGTATGGGGGGTGTAGTCACAGGGGGGTCAGAGCGCCCATGCTGACCCCTGACCACTGCTGGCTATGATAGAAAGGTGTCAGGACACACGGACATGGCAGTCGCGTGTGTATGGGGGGTTGTATGCAAAGAGGGTCAGAGCGCCCATGCTGACCCCTGACCACTTCTGGCTATGATAGAAAGGTGTCAGGACACACAGACTGGCAGCTCGCTGTGTATGGGGGGGTTACACAGAGGGTCAGAGCACCCTATGACCCCTGACCACTGTGGCTATGATAGAAAGGTAGTCGGACACACAGGACATGGCAGCTCGGTGGTATGGGGGGTGTAGTCACAAGAGGTCAGAGGCCCATGCGACCCTGACCACTGCTGGCTATGATAGAAGGTGTCAGGACACACAAAGGACATGGCAGCTCCCTGTGTATGGGGGTGTAGTCCACAGAGGGGTCAGAGCCCCATGCTGACCCCTGACCACTGCTGGCTATGATAGAAAGGTGTCAGGACACACAGCATGGAGCTCGCGTGTAGGGGGGTGTAGTCACAGAGAGGTCAGAGCGCCCATGCTGACCCTGACAGCTTGGCTATGATAGAAGGTGTCAGGACACACAGGACATGGCAGCTCGCTGTGTATGGGGGGTGTAGTCACAGAGGGGTCAGAGCACCCATTGACCCTGACCACTGCTGGCTATGATAGAAAGGTGTCAGGCAACACAGGCATGGCAGCTGCTGTGTATGGGGGTGTAGTCACAGAGAGGTCAGAGCGCCCATGCTGACCCCTGACCACTGCTGGCATTGATAGAAAGGTGTCAGGACACAGGCACATGGCAGGTCCTGTGTATGGGGGGGTGTAGTCACAGAGGGGTCAGAGGCCCATGCTGACCCCTGACCACTGCTGGCTATGATAGAAGGTGTCAGGACACACAGACATGGCAGCTCGCTGTGTATGGGGGGTGTAGTCACAGAGGGGTCAGAGCGCCCATGTGACCCCTGACCACTTGCTGGCTATGATAGAAAGGTGTCAGGAACACAGGACATGAGCAGCTCGCTGTGTATGGGGGGTGTAGTCAAGAGGGGTCAGAAGGCCCATGTCTGACCCCTGACCACTGCTGGGCTATGATGAAGGGTCAGGACACACAGGAACTGGCAGCTCCCGTGTGTATGGGGGGTGGTAGTCACAGAGAGGTCAGAGCCCATGCTGAGCCTGACCACGCTGCTGCTGGCTATGATAGAAGGTGTCAGGACCACAGGACATGGCCAGCTCACTTGTATGAAGGGGTGTGTAGTCACAGAGGGTCAGAGCTCCCATGCTGACCCCTGACCCTGCTGACTACATATGAGGGTTTCAGGACACAGGAGGACTGGCAGCTCCTTGTATGGGGGTTGTTGTGTAGTCACAGAGGGGTCAGAGCTCCCATGCTGACCCCTGACCACTGCTGACTACGATAGAGAGGTTTCAGGACACAGAGGACATGGCAGCTCCCTGTGTATGGGGGGTGTAGTCACAGAGGGGGTCAGAGCGCCCATGCTGACCCCTGACCACTGCTGGCTATGATAGAAAGGTGTCAGGACACACAGGACATGGCAGCTCGCTGTGTATGGGGTGTTTATGCACAGAGAGGTCAGAGCGCCCATGCTGACCCCTGACCACTGCTGGCTATGATAGAAAGGTGTCAGGACACACAGAACATGGCAGCTCGCTGTGTATGGGGGGTTTATGCACAGAGAGGTCAGAGCGCCCATGCTGACCCCTGACCACTGCTGGCTATGATAGAAAGGTGTCAGGACACACAGAACATGGCAGCTCGCTGTGTATGGGGTGTTTATGCACAGAGAGGTCAGAGCGCCCATGCTGACCCCTGACCACTGCTGGCTATGATAGAAAGGTGTCAGGACACACAGAACATGGCAGCTCGCTGTGTATGGGGGGTTTATGCACAGAGAGGTCAGAGCGCCCAACATTTTCTCACCACATAATGTTACATGGGTTGGTATTATTATTTGGAGACGATGCAGTGATGGTCTGGGGAATGTTTATCTGAAATCCCTTAGTCCTTACATCGTGTCAATGTTATTGCAAAACATTCTGACCATCTCACAGACCAAGTGCAGCGACAGCGACTCCTTATTGATCTATCAAAAACATTTTTCTGAGCCATTACTGTAAGTCCTCTATGTCGACCTCTTTGTGATTCATCCTGAGTAAGAACATGGATGGAATAGTTTTGAAAGTCACAATCGATGTCTGGCAGATCAGCGCAGCCTTTCTCCGCACCCTGAGTCATCTTACCCATTCATTGAACCCAAAACTGAGACTCCTTGATATTCAACAATGACAGACAACGTTCACCCAATTCATTGAATGGATGAGATCAGGATTTATTCCTGTACTTCACCAAGAGGAAAAGTCACCGGGTCTGCGCATACTTCAGAAGATGAGAACATAAAGATGTCCCAATCTGGACTGAGAGATGAGATTATTGGGAAGCAATTCACCTCTGTAATACCCATTACCACCAAACTGTCCATTCATGGGAGACCTCATCTTCTAATGACCGGGTGCAGGTCTGCAGATTGGAACCAATGACTTGGATAGGATATTATGCCCCCCAGAAAAACAGATACAACTCCAAATTCTTACAAGGATCTATGTTTTGGGGTGATTGGACTCCATTCCCTTAACCTCACACATGGGTCAGGAAGAGGTATGTGGGTACGATGAGTCTTAAAGGTCATGCATCGTCTTCCTAGAATTCTGGGTAAGGAATATGCAAATAAAGTCATATTACTTCTTGATAGTCGGCAACAATCTAGACGGAGCTGCTGAACAAAAGTTGTATGATACAACCCAAAGAGTTCATCCCTAACCTTGGACTTTAAGGCTAAGTGTGCAGTACTAGATTTGGGGCATACCCTGCCTGTATCCATAGGTCTCCATTCATAGAGATCAAAATAAGGTTCCCTCTCTGTTTATCCACAATATTTGTTACTTTAATACTGGTGGGAGATTGTCCTCCTGGCTAGAGATAAAGTGACTCAAGCTCTCCTTGGTAGGGATAAGCGGACCAGTTCAGCTTCTTAAAAGTTCTTTTGGGTTCGACTACACATCCCAAACCCAAACACTCACCCCCAAACACTCACCACCAATCACATGTGTTACCCTTTAAATGACGCTGGCAAAGCCGCATTTGTGGCTTCATCGGGGAGGGACGAGTAAATAGCGACGCACCCATGATTGCTGCCTGAACAGATTTCGGGTGTTACCAGAGTGGGGGAAGAGTGAGCCAAACACTGAAGCTGCATCTGGACTTTTGGCTGAAGCCTGGTTACAACATTTTTATACCAAAGGGTAGTCATGAGCGGACCCGAACCGGAATAAAACCTGAACCATAGGTACTACTCCTTGGTACAAAAATAATGTCCAGGAGTGTTGTGTGCAAGAGGGGGCAAAATGATCTCCATTGGGTTCAAAATGGCTGACTTTTTTGAATTGTTTGAAGTTACATTGTAGCAATATAACGAAAACCATAAAGAAAAGACCGGTAGCCAGTAAGATTGTAAACGTTTAATCTCCCATTTACATTATTGTACATTTTGGTTAGATATGAAAATAATTTAGCAAACAGAAAACCAGAGATTCACTGCTAGAAACATCAAGCTTTTCCTTATGTACAACTCTGCGGCAGGTCTTTCCTTTCAGACTTGGCAAACTTTGTACAGAACATTCAAAAAAAACTTCAAAAGTGACTTAACATAAATGGAGGGACAGGAGATGCGGCTACCTACAATGTAGTTGATCGTAGGGTAGATATTGGACCCTAGAAAAGACATGCTGGTATGAGCTGATGCTCGGTGTGGAAACTCTCTTTTACCCTATTGACCCTTTTTGTGGGCATTTTTAATGATGGCATTTTTGAAAAGAGTCATTAGTGGGGTCTGACTGCGCTCGGGGGTCATGAATCCTCCGTATCGTTTGTCTTTGGGTGGAGCTTCCCATCGGAAATGATGCATTTTGTATTTCTGATCTTTTTTTATTGGATTTTCCATCAACTCGCCGTCTTCCATTTCTTCTTCAGAGTTGGTTTCGGGGTAGTCAAACTCCATGGACATCTCTCTCCTGTACTGTGTTGGGTAGATTTCTGAAGACTCCTCCTCAGCTTCACTTGGGAAGACCTTAATGGGTCTCCTTTTCTTTCCAACAGGTTTGCCCCATCGGAAGTGTTCCATAGAATATGACCTCTTGTTGTCTTGTCTGTCCAAAGGATCTTCTCCCAAATTGACATCTTGCATGTTTTGGTTTTCACCAGTGGGGAACAAGTTAAATATGGGGTAGTTGGCCATATCTTCCCGCTTGAATCCGGCATTGTTGCTATCGCTATTGGTGCTGTTTCTTCTTCCGAACTTATTCCAGCGGAAGTGGCTCATGACGTACTTCCTGATGTTTTCAGAGAGGGGCTGCATGTGTCCGTTCCCGGGAAACACTGGTGACTCTGCAGACAGGTCCATCCTGCAGGCTTTAATACATTCCTGCCAAATACAAGGTCTGATTACCATGGTGGTAGGAAGAGTAATGGAAAAATGATGGAACATTAGCAAGGCATTCTTATCAGTCAGGTTCGGCATTTGGGTTCAGCCTCCTGACCTCGATATATTGCTAAATTGGGGCAAATTGGATCCTGCAAATTGACACCCCTAGCAACTAGCCATGGCTATGATTAGCCAATCATAGCCATGGCTAGTTTATATGGGTCTCCCTGGCCAATCATAGTCATAGCTAGTTGCTGGGAGCGTCAAGTTGGTGGATTGGCTGTTCGGATAGGCAATATGTCTGGGTCAGGGTGCCGAACAATGAACCCGGAAAACAACCACCGGGTCCACTCATCTCTAGTTCTTATATATAAAGTGGGTAGTGTAAATTAGTGCTCAAAATTTAAATACTATACAAAATTTTTTTGAATTTTGAAACATAATTACCTAGAGAAAAAGCCCTAATGACTGGTTGGATTTACATATAAAACTTTTGTCCGATATCTACAATGTAAGTGACGATACTGGTTGCGTAATTTTTGGGTGGGACAAGCTTTCATGCTTAAAATTTGTCTGGTCAAGCATTTTTGGTGGGTACTCAATAATCTTACCTGTTCTGCTGGTTTGTACTATTTTCATATGTAAGAATATATAGATGGTAATATCTACTGGGGACAATGGAGTCAGGAGCCCAAATGTCCCTACGTTCAACATGAATGTGTTTGATCAATCCTTTCCCAAAAAGAAACTTTTGAGGGAATTGGAAAAATGTTACAACAATCCCCCAGGATGAAGGACTGTATGCAAATGAGCTTGAGGGGCTCCCGGGTCTGTAGGCTCATTTGCATACAGTCTTTCATCTTGGTGGTAGATGTTCTTTAAGTGATATGTCTCCAAGAAGTTGTCTCACCTGACCATACTGTGGTATTTTTCTGACCTATGTGGTGTATAGAGAACATGAAGGATCGTATATGGGATATATGTCGATGATCTGTTGGACCAGAGTCTAAGCATGGTTCTTACCAGTATCCCATCCTCGCTGCTGAGATCTGTACATTTACTGCTCTCCCAGCATTGACTCTGGACTCCGCTGACATGGAACATGAACAATCCAAGTGCTGTGAGGATACAGCTCCACCCTGGCCGCAACATTCTCAGGCAGGACGGCTAAAACGAGACGAGAGACGTTAGTGAGTTTTCATGTAGTTGGTCAATGTCTAAAACCAAAACAAGTCCCGAAAAGAGACAAAACATTTAGTATTTTCTTCCAAAGTGTGATAGTAATCCCTGATAGCATCTTCATTGTACTTGAGCAGCTATGACAATTATGGAAGTACATACCGGGTCAATAAGAAATGGTCCACGGAGACATATAGGATATGTAGTAGAAGAGAACCTATTCTCAATGATTGATTGTCATGGTGATCGGGGAGTTTCAAGGTAAACTTCAAATTTAGAATAGGGTTTGACTTGGCCGATGACATTTCATTGGAAAGAGAACAAATGTGAGAGAGGCGTAGATATCGTAGCTGAGGTTCTATTATTCTGAAGATCCATGGCGCAGATGGGATGTGTGTGACAAATAGAGTTAGAACAAATCGGAAAAGGAAGAGTCTTCAACTACTTAACAACAGTGTAACTCAACGATTTGGTATGACCAAACCCAAACGGATCCCGGATTCAGCGTGTCGGTCAAATCCTGACAAAAGGTTTGCTTCGGGACCACTCCACCTGTGATCGGTACAGGCCACTAGTGCGCTGACTAGTAATAATACCCATGATTTGTGCCAGCACTTATCGCAATGTCACCGGCAGGGGTGAGCCCAAACTTCTGGCTAAAGTCCGGGTTTGGATTCGGGGTCCAGAACTCACAATGTTTCTGACACAAAACCCAACATTGCTTTTCAGATCTGCTCATCTCGACTCATGGTCCGCCTTTGTGGTCCACCTTTGTATAGGAATCTCTATACAGGCAGTCCCCGGGTTACATACAAGATAGGGTCCGAAGGTTTGTTCTTAAGTTGAATTTGTATGTAAGTCGAAACTGTATATTTTATAATTGCAGATCCAGACCAAAAAAAAAATTGGCTCCAGTGACAATTGGAGTTTAAACATTTTTTGCTGTA
Organism: Engystomops pustulosus; assembly: GCA_019512145.1. NCBI lineage: Eukaryota > Metazoa > Chordata > Amphibia > Anura > Leptodactylidae > Engystomops > Engystomops pustulosus. The sequence continues at coordinate 57,888 of WNYA01001120.1, forward strand.
ATAGGACCAAGGATTATCAATAAAGCTTCATTACAGACACCTCACAGCTGATCATTGCAGCCTGGGACTATAGTAACATCCAGAGAGCTTCACCAGAGGTCAGAGGGGTCCGTCTGTAACTATGGGTTGTATGTAAGTCGGGTGTCCTTAAGTAGGGGACCGCCTGTATTCCCTATATTTTTAACTTAAGTTAAAAACGTATGAGACCACTATAGTGGCCATATGTAGAGTAACATCAACAAGCGTACATTTCACTGGGTTGAGCACTGAACAAGTAAGTGGAGAGGGTCAAGACGTGACAGATTGGCCTAAGACAGTGCTCTTATATTAGATAATAGAAATGTTGTCAAAATGAACTGCTTAAATAATAGTGATCAGATCTCTAGGATACAAGACAGGAAGTGTTTACTTTCCCTGCAGTGCCCCCACTGGACAAACAAGGCATTACATCATTAATCTAGAAATTAGCAGATTTTTTTGTCGAGGTATAAAATTACAAATTCTCTAATTAGATATTACAACAAGACATTCCCTTTAAGGATAATTTCCCTGGGATTTTCTAACTGTTAGGTGAATTGAATTTGTTATGAAAATGATATGAGAATCGTGTCATATTATGGAAATTTTGGTCCTCCATGAAATCCAATGCAGAGATTCTTGGAATTGGAGGTTGAGTTTCTAAGGGTCCACATAAGAATGATGTGTCGACTGGCAGATCTGCAACAATTTCAATCCTGTATTGAAATAATTTGTAACTGTATGAAGTATTTTATGGATTCCTAAAGAAGTCTATGGTCTATGGTTCGTGTTTGGATTTTGTATGGGTTTTAGTGCAGAATACAAACTTTTGGGGACTTACACTCATCCAAAGACCAGTAGAGAAGTTGATGAATATCATCCTATAGAAGATGTGCCTGGACTTCTGTAATATGTTACATGGCGTGTGTTCCATGAGTCCCCCCCCCTCATAGAATACATTCAGCTACTTACAGACTAGAGGACATGGGAATTGTAAGAAAGATGTTGAAATTTTTCAAAGAGTATAGAAGAAACAAGGACTAATGTAACATAGATGGAGGCCATTCTGCTGCCAGTGATTGGAGGGTGGGGGTTGCGCCTGTGTTCCAGCAAACTATGGAATGAGAAAGAGTCATGGAAAGGGTATGAAATGGAAACAAACATCAAACCCTTCTGTCCTCCTAGTAAAACCATTAAACCATAAACCCCCATAAACTTTTAAACAAAAATTGTTGGCCAAAAATTCCTTTGATCAACTCACTATTTCCGATTCCCCCAAGATACACAAATACTCTTTGACAAGAGTGGAATAAGTCTAGGCTCATATCTTCTCTTCCATCGCTATGTTGTGTTGTAGGAGCCCTCAACAGAAGAAGGGACCCAATAACAGAATTATAATGACTAGAGATGAGCGAGTATACTCGTCTGGGCTTGATGCTCGTTCGGGTATTAAGATACTCGAAGCGGCTCGTTGCTCGGACGAGTATTTCCCCTGCTTGAGATCGAGCATTTAATTAAAAAAACACAGTGAAGAACAGTGAAGAATAGAATAAAAACAGTGAACACAGGATCATGTAAGTGAAAAACACAGTGAAGAATAGATTACAGATGTTCGGCACATCTGCTTACTTGTCGGGAGATACGCACGGAACGGTGCAAACAAAATAGTATGTGAAGAACAATATATATGTGTGAAGAACACAATGGAAGAACACGGTGAGCAGGACAGAGACACCGGGGAACAGGACAGAGACACCGGGGAGCAGGACAGAGACATCGGGGAGCAGCAGCATGGAGACACCGGGGAGCAGCACAGAGACACCGGGGAGCAGGACAGAGACACCGGGGAGCAGGACAGAGACATCGGGGAGCAGGACAGAGACATCGGGGAGCTGCACAGAGACACCGGGGAGCAGAACAGAGACATCGGGGAGCAGCACAGAGACATCGGGGAAAAGCGCAGAAACATCGGGGAGCAGCGCAATGGCATCGGGGAGCAGCGCAGAGGCATCGGGGAGCAGCGCAGAGGCATCGGGGAGCAGCATTTTAGTGCACGCTCATCTCTAATAATGAGGCTTCTATAATCAACACCCAATAGTGCCCAAAAATATTGTTTTCTTTAGAGTGAACATAAGTTTTCTGGAATTTTCGGGAAAATCTGCATCAAAGGTTCCTAACAGGTTCCCCAGAGAACATCTGAACCTATCCCTGATATTGTCGGACCAGTTGTAAAGTTCACCATTTTTTATCTATTGTGGCCATCTTACTATGTAGCCCATTATAACTTTGCTGTTGGGCCCCTGCTTTTGGATTTTTGTTATGGATGAGTAGAATCAAAAGTCAATGAAAATTTGGGGCAAAACGATGGAGATAGGATAAAACGTTTTTCTTTCAGTTATAACTTTTGTAACTTTTTACATAGTGTTTGTATGTATATTGTATATAATTGTACATTGTATATAGTTGTATATTGTAAGTTGTTTCAATACGTAATAAATCTTCATGTGTCACCGCGGCTTTGTGCGCTCATATTCATTCATGATAAGATCTTATTAGAATCTGAATAGGTTCAAGTGGTATCGCCCACCCGGATGGCATTGACAAGTACTAGTTACTGAGTGGTGAATACTATTATATCAAGAATACAGAGGAATAATATTAGTTTCTGCCTCTTTTTCAATGTGACCTCAGATTAATCACTAATGGACACAATATGAACATCTATTGTATCGAGACATCGATAGATAATGGACCATTAGTGGCTGTCACCTCCCACACACATTGTCATCCGGAAGACCATTCATGGAAAGAACCTCCAATCCGGAGCTATTGTCACATATTTCCAACATAAATTATCATATTAAGAAAAAAAATCATTATAATAAGCAGTCATTGTAATTTATTATATATTACTACTAATTATATTCATCAAATTCGTCTGTATTAAATTGCATTAATAAATTAGTTCAAATATACTAGTAAAAAGTATAAGTATAAGTATAAGCTGAGACCCCTAATTTCAACACAATAAACTGGGAAAACCTATTGACTTAAGTATAAGCCGAGGGTGGGAAATGCATTGGTCACAGTCTCCCAGTATATAGTCTGCCAGCCTCACGTAGTATATAGCCTGCCAGTTCCCTGTAGTATATAGGCTGCCAGACCCTGTAGTGAATAGCCTGCCAGCCCCCTGTAGTATATAGCCTGCCAGCCCCCCTGTAGTATAAAGCCTGCCAGCCCCCATGTAGTATATAGCCTGCCAGCCCCCTGTAGTATAAAGCCTGCCAGCCCCCTGTAGTATATAGCCTGCCAGCCCCCTGAATTATATATAGCGTGCCAGCCCCCTGTAGTATATAGCCTGCCAGTTCCCTGTAGTATATAGGCTGCCAGACCCTGTAGTGAATAGCCTGCCAGCCCCCTGTAGTATATAGCCTGCCCAGCCCCTGTAATATATAGCCTGCCAGCCCCTGTAGTATATAGCCTTAAAGCCCCTGTAGTATATAGCCTGCCAGCCCCCTGTAGAATATAGCCTGCCAGCCCCCTGTAGAATACAGCCTGCCAGCCCCCTGTAGTATGTAGCCTTTCAGCCCCTGTAGTATATAGCCTGCCAGCCCCCTGAAGAATACAGCCTGCCAGCCCCCTGTAGTATAAAGCCTGCCAGCCCCCGCAGTATATAGCCTGCCAGCCCCCTGTAGTATAAAGCCTGCCAGCCCCCGCAGTATATAGCCTTCCAGCCCCCTGTAGTATATAGCCTTCCAGCCCCCTGTAGTATATAGCCAGCAAGACCCCTGTAGTATAAAGCCTGCCAGACCCTGCAGTATATAGCCTTCCAGCCCCCTGTAGTATATAGCCAGCAAGACCCCTGTAGTATATAGCCTGCCAGACCCTGCAGTGAATAGCCTGCCAGCCCCCTGTAGTTTATAGCCTGCCCAGCCCCTGTAGTATATAGCCTGCCCAGCCCCTGTAGTATATAGCCTGCCCAGTCTGTCTCCGATGCTGCCTCGGGTCCTTCGGTCCTCTTCGGATTCTTCCGCTCCTCTTCGGGTCTTCGTGCTCAGCCGCCACACAGAATTACGTCAGCTGCTTGCCAACGTCATTGTTTGTGAGCTGCCGGCATCGTGAGGGGACCCGAAGAGGAGCGGAAAAACCCCGAAGAGGATTCGAAGGACCCTTGGCGGCACCAGAGCATCGAAACAAGCATATGACCTACGGGTGACGTCGGAAAGGTGAGTTTTGACTGAAAAACTAGGCTTATACTCGAGTATATATGGATATATATATATATGTATAGGCTCTTTATAATTAAAAAAATATATAATTCTAAGAATTGATGCATAAATGTTGCCCAATTTTAGTTTTAATTTTTCATAAAGTATCAAATGTTCCAAGCAGAATATGATTCTACATGATTTTTTTTTTTAATAATCACACTCCGTTATAATTGTATCAGTTTCTTAGAATTCTTTAAATTTGTTAAATACCTTTGCATCAAAGAAAATTAAACTTTTGTTTATAAAAACAACAACTTTTCAATCTAAAATTATTGCTAACTATTAGTTTATTAGTTTTTGGCCTTTGTTTTCTCTGATAGATTATGTGTATTATTATGTCCTTTATGTTTGAAAGAAATCTCCATTTTTACAGAAAATATCCGAGACGATATGAATATGTAAAATAACCCTGCAATGCAAAATCTCATTGGTATTAACTTTTCTATCTAGAACGGATTGATCACTTCTCATGAATTGGGAAATTTTCCATGTGAATCATGTGACAAAACTTCATTAGCCCCCCCCCAACCCCCACACCATGCTCCGCCCCTTGATCTTTTTGTATTTTATAATACTAACAGAAGTTTAAACAGAACTTTTACAGGAGGAAACAAGGGAAACAGAATAAAGAAATAGTTAAAAAAATTAAATATAATAAAAGTTCAACCACATATTCACCTTCGCTGTCTCCTTATTACTTACTGTCTAACTCTAACTATGAAAAGATTTACTCAAAATGATGATAAATATAGTTTTACCCCAAAATATAAAATCAAATCTTTCCCCTATATTACAAATCAAATAATACCATAAAACATCTCTAAAGTTTTACAAACTGAAATAATAGTAATTAAAAAAAAAAAATTAAATGTAATAAAGTACCAGCAACAACCACAATATAAAATTAGGACCTAGTGTGAAAAAAAACTATACAAACTTAAAAGAACAAGAACATAAAACAAATATCTAAATGATGGCTTCTAGAATAATGAAAATGAGTAATAATGTTATTTAGAAATAAATATGTCAAATAATAACTAATAATAATATTCAGAAATTGTGATATCATTATTATTATTATTATTATTATTATTTATTATTATACTTTATAAAATAAACCATTTATACATTTGCCATAATAATGAATAATAATATTTCATAAAATTTTAGTTTAAATAAATTAGAGTAATATTATTTTTAATAATATTATTATCATATATATATATATATATATATTAGAATTAGTATTAATATCATTCATCATTTTTTTTTTAAATGTACACATAATATCCTATGATCAGAATAATATTCATGCAATAATAATAATAATAATAATGTGCTTTATGCTTTATTATTATTATTTACTTTATTTATTATTTACTTTATTATTATTCTTTATAAAATAAACCATTTATACATTTGCAATAATAATGAATAATAATATTTCAGAAAATGTTATTTTAAATAAATTAGAGTAATAATAAATCATATCAACTAAATATAAAGAGATACATTGCTGTAAATGCATTGCTGAGCCTGTGGTGAGGAGCAGGCAGTGGCGTCAGCGTCCAGGGTCCTTCTCTTACCTGTTGCTGTTGTCAGTGATGTTGTACGACCTCGGTGCACTTCTTGCTTGTTGTGGCTGAGCTTCCACCAGACGAGGTCTTTTATACCTCTAAGTATAGAATAAGGAGGGGGATTCATGCACAAATGACGTTTCCTCGCAGTCTTAGAGGGAATCAGTCAAGGTATAAAGTTCCATGGAATGGACATAAAAATAATCAGCATCTCCTATGTATCTGATACCCCCCCGCAGAGCAGGGATTAGCCTCTCGCCTTTATTCCGGCACAGGGTCCCCAATCACATTGGGTAGAAGTGACATTACTCAGGTTCTGGAGAATTACAGGTATTAACGCCTTTTATTTAGGAATTAGGTGTCAATAGGCAGAGGACATCTGACCACCGTAATAATCTGCGTCCAATCAGGTGGAACCAATCTCTTGTCACTTTTTTAATCTGGGTACGGATTTTGTAGTTTATGTATCACTCGCGGGGCAGGTGTGTCCTGGATTATCACATGTTTATTTCTGTCTTTTACGTCAATGGATCGTAAATGAAAAGTTGTCAAGATGGAATAAATAATCTGTGATTAAATGATTTTTTTTTCTTTAGATATTTTATTATAAGAGTTGGAGCTTAATTTTGCTCCAAATCCTCTGTAAAGGAATAGAGTTACGTAATAAAATTCTGCCCAACTGTGGCTAACACTAGGGGGAGCTCGAGAGGTTGTGCTATACTTGTCAGAATCGGAGGTAGTGCATCCTTTGGACCACCGCGGACGGTGACACAAGCCGACACCTGGTACCGGAATCTAAGTGGCACCCAGCCTTCACCAGAGCCCGCCGTAAAGCAGGATGGCCTCGCTGCAGCGTGGTACCACCAGGTCGTTCCACAGGCGTGACTTGTCCGTGCTGGCAGCCAAGGTCGAGGTACAGAATCAGCAGGCAATCTCGTAGTTGGGGACAGGCAGATGGTCAAGGCAGACGGCAGTGGTTCAAGGTCAGGGACGAAGCAAGAGGTCAGGGCTGACAGCGGAGGGGCGAAGTCCTCTTGCATATCTGCTAATAGGCTACAGAGGCTACAGGGGGCACGTAATAACCTCTGTGAGCACTTTTCCCCCGGTAGCCCTGCAGAGATGCCTCTTTGCATGCCCTTGACAATTGTAAAGCATCAAGGGAACTCTGCTCATGCACTGTAGCTCCTGGTCCCTTACCAGCTTCAGTGGGGCTGTACTCCTTCGGAGCCAACAAAGCCATGCTGAAGCCAGTGGCACAACCGAAGCCACTGCACATACATAGGCCTGTGCCATCGGGTTCACAATCGGCACAGATGCACAAGGAGGTTTCTCTGCAGGACTACTTGGGGCATGGAATAACCTTAGCCCACAGAGCTCAGTGCTCACCTATTGATTAGGTAAGTTAGCAAAGCTAAGAGTGTCATTGTGTGTAACATCCATCTCATGGATCTCGACATCTGTCTCATCTCTCGACACCTGTCTCATCTCTTTTTCTATGTGTCAGATAATAGTTCAATGTTCAGAAGCTAAATGAAAGTGTAGATAAGCCTGTAACCTAATAATCTAAGCACATTGTCAGCACACAGCATCTGAAAGCACAGAGGAATCATGAAGTGTCTGGTTAGAGAGTCCCCGCTCACACCGACCATCACAGAGTGATAGGAGCTAAAACAGCAATAAAACTGAGTAACATTGTACAGTAAGGGGTAAAAATGATATTGTGTCAACATCACTAGGGACTTGACATTTGAGAACTTACTTTTATGGGCACAACCCATGAATGCTTTGGTCACTCCTCATGGAATTTTTCCATATGAATCACCCAACAAAAATGAATCATCCTCAACCCTAAATCCGAGGAACAACCACGTGGAGGAACTAGTCAAGACACCGAGACACAAAGCACAACAACCAGCTTGGAGGAGGAAAGGCTCTGACCATCAAGCCTTTTAACACAAGAGGGTCCTCGAGATTTCTTTATCTGCCTTTTAGCTTTTGAGAAGATAAATTGATTTTCACTTATGGCCGCAGAGCCATCACTCGGAGGTAAGTGCTTGTACCAGACACTGGACTGAGTCACCAGAGTTGTGACAAGTCTACTTCTGTTTGTTCCATGTTAGTATCCGATGCTCCTAATTACAGGATTTTCTTATTAAGAAGTCTGTGTATTTATAGGGAATGTGATGGCAAGGAAAGACTCGTACAAGATCTGACAATGGTCAAAAATGTCTTCCAATAAGCTAATGAACATTGCTTCTCGACGTACACAACAGCAGATACGTACAATGATACCTTCATATAGTAAAATACTCATGAAATTTTCTAATATTTTGATCATTCCAATGAATTCCTGTGCCATCGAGGCTAACATCATCCTGACTTAGCCATAAAGGATGTTTTGGAGCAGTGGTTACCACTGGAGTAGACCTGGCACACAGGCTCCAGAAGACCCAAAGAGGCCACAAGTGAAGAAGAAATCCCATAGCTTTGGTGTGCACCATCCAGGCACAAGTGGCACCTTCATAAAAATATCTTATGTCTGCTAGGACCATGTTCAGACAATGCAGTGGAGACTTCATACCATGTCATCCCTTTCCGGCCATTAAAGTTATCACTGGGCTCTTGCATCACTACATGGGCTGAAGGCCAGTGTCCAGTGTCATCACATGTTATATCACTATCTATTCCATTACTTGCTATGATTTGTGGGTGGTTGTCCTATGTGACCCTGAAAATAAAGAGACCAAAGAATCATTGAAGGGATGTATTGGTGAACCAGCGCCGTAACCACTTCATTGTGGGTCACTGAAGGTCGATCTGAGCAGAGAAGTCCGGAGACGCTGCGGAAACAATGTATATAAGATATTAGCTAAGAAAATGACATGTCATTAAAGACAATATTATCCTACAAGTGGCTGAGAGAACTGGATGAAGGACACGTCTGACGTGGAGATGCTGAAGAATAAAGCATTGTAGCTACTGTAGAGATTGATGCAATATGGGAGGGAACGGAAATGTTGAGGTTGATGATTGGTTACAGGCTTGTCCCTATTCTCTTCTAACTGTTTTTTAAATCACAGATGTAGTTGGAGAACTTCATGGTTGGCCATGACTTCATCGATAGTTGGCCAAGTTCCACTACTGGACCTTCAATAATCAGGTGATATTTGGTTTTGAGTCCTTGGGTATTAATAATAAAGTAAATTGGTCTAATATTTTGTAGGACCCATGTACTGCTCTTTTGGTTTAATAATCAGCCGCCTGCAGTTTCTTATTAAAGGGGTTGACCAAAGGCGCTGTGTCTGAGCCAAGACAGGAGAGACCACCATCTTATTTATATTGTCCTTAGAACCCCTGACCCTGACCTTGGGCTGGAAAGTTAAACTAGAGATTCGGGTAACTCCCGAGTCTGCTCCCGAGTTGACCCTGGAAAATGTGATGCTGTTATTGAATCTTTTGGAAGGGTGCGCTACTATAAGGCTAAGTCCACACGACGGTGTGCTTCACATGGGCAGAAAACCGGGGGAAGTTTTCGCCCCGTTGGAGATGGGAAGGATGAGTACTGCTCAACCTTCCTATCTCCAAAGGAGCTTGGTGGAGCCGCATGTCGGGTCATGAATAGGACCTGTCTATCCTTTGCCGCACGGCTCGGTCATGCTGTGGGGAGAGATGTTAGGTTCACCACGCTGTGACCGTGCATAATGTTAGTCAATGACCCTTGTGAGTTGGTCGTAGTTTGTGCAGCCAACTCACAGCCAAAATAAATGGTCCTGTGCTCATAGCCTGAGCCGAACACATAGAAAACCCAGACCCTCCCTCTGTATGCTAAGAGCAGTTCCTGTCCTTCCTTCACAATGAATATCCATTTGATTGACAAACCTAACTATTTACATGTACCAAAACCCCAAATCGCTGGAATTGTCCCCCTTTTATCCAAACTCAAGAGAGAGATATTATAGATCCAATAGACAGAACTCTCCTGGTTTGGTAGAACAACAGCTTTAAAGATGCTTTTACCTCCAAGGTTTTTATATCTGATTATCACCTTACCAATTCTTCTACCAAATAGCGGGAGATCCCCCAATAAGTGCACGGTTGATTTCTCACATTTCGGAAACACGGCTGAACTACCCTCTTAACCGAAGCTTTATCCTCCTGCTGAATATTTGCTCCTTTTAGTTCTCTATCCTTATCCCTCCTCAAATTAGGAGACCTTCCAGTAGATCTCACCCTTGGTGCACTAAGACGTTGGAGGGAGGAAGGGAGATCCTCTGCAGCTCAGCTTTGCTTGGACCGTGCCAGGCTCTACTCTGACCTTTTCCGACCTCCTGCTTTTGACCAACTCTGACCTATAACAAAAATAAACGTACACAGGGTGTAACTAAAAGGTCAGGACAGAGGAATATCTCATGAAATACACATCATATTGAAAAACTAAAAATATACTGGTCAAATATTTTTCAAAGGCCTATCCAATGATACCAAGCTCAGCCCTCTACCTCCACTCCCTGGTGACAGATGGCGCTGTAATCACCAAAAAGTGAAATGTTTGTAATACACATCAGATCCAAAATTTCAAAATATGTGTGCGATGGGATTTTGAGCCAACTAGTCAACAACGGATCAATACTAAGATACCTCACTCATCCCTCTTACATTTTCACTTGAAACAACATTAGTTTTCCCTCTTCTTATGGAGCGTGTCAATGATTTACTGCAGCTAGAAATGTAATAACTCATCAATGGACACAGTTGCGCCTCTTACATTTCAGGAATTCCTTGAAGAAATTACTATTATAAGGATATGAACTATCCCCGGCCTTAGGATTGCTCAAAAGTCACCCAAATATGGCGGCCATGGGCTTCTCATTTCTCTTATGATGCGTTTGTTGGCTCTACTCATCTATTCACATGAGTCCCAACCTGAACCCTTACAATGCTGCAGCGATAGGGCAGGAGCCTGGAGTTGAGTATAAGATTTTTTTTTCACTTGCCACAAGCTTTATTGAAATTTAAGAGGAGCTCTATATACTATGAATGTATAGGGTGTCTGCCTATAAACAATATGGGCTGTATGAGGGCGAGTGTGGCTGTATTAACTATGTACAGTATGAGGGTTGTAATGGTTGCATTTACTATCTATTAGGAGGGTCAGGCAGTATATATTATCTATGGGGACCTGGCTTTATGGGGGTGACTGTGGTATTTTAGGGGCGCAGTGTGGAGATTAGCTGCATGAAGCTGAAGACATCTGCCAGTGAATTCAGAAGTGATAAGTCACGGCCGGGAGAAGTTGTAATGAAGTTCTCTACCTGATGGAGCGGATCGTATCCTGTAAGGTACTACCGGTAGATGCCACAATGTCTGTCACTGACTGATACTAGTGTGTGGACAGCGTCAGCCTGTGTAGTGTCAGCGAGATGGTGACAGTGTGAGGATGTTATCAATTGTTATTAATGTTGTCACCATTTTCTGGTCAAGTTGTAGATGATTTTTAAAGATTTGTCTGCCATTTCAGCCAGACACATATAGCATTGGATCAGTGGAAGGAAAGGGCAGCATTTCAAATTTCATCTCAGGCAGCAAAAAAGCTTAAAATGGCCTTGTGCTCACCCCTTCCATCAGAACCACTCCCATAGCAGTGGTTGGAGGTGCGTGACAAGGACATCAGTAATGTCTGTCCACCGGAAGCCAACAGTCACAGGTAGCTCAAACTCCTGCTAAGACATGGGGTTACCAGATGAGATTACCACACCTCAGAGACACAGGGGCACAATTAATTACCCGGTCCAGAGGAGTTCCCGAAAGTGCATTGTCTGATGATAGTGCACTGTGCCGCGATTCAATAACATCGTCCGCCTGATATCCTGCATGTGTCGCTTCCCCGCTCAGGTCCCCGGAGTTCACCTTCTTCTTCCTGGTGCATGTAAGTGCATTGTCCGTGTATAATGCGCTGTGCGGGGAGTCATTAAGATCGTGCGCCCGATATCCTGCATGTGTCGCTTCCCCGATCAGGTCCGCCGGAGTTCACCATCTTCCTCCCGGTGCATGTAAGTGCATTGTTATGCGACACAATTTTAAAGTTAAATCCCACGGTTTGTCCGAATCAGTCAGATCGTCTGCAGCACACCCCCTGATTTGTGTTGTATGTAAGCTGTGCAGTTGCACCAAAATCCAATTGCGTGCGACATAATCCCCTTCTAAATTCCATGTCCCAGCGGCGCAAATCCGAAAACGTCGGAGTATCTCACTAAAGTGCGATCCGTGGGACCCTTAGTAAATAAGCCCCAGTATGGCTCTCTGGCCAGACCACACATGGACTATTGGCAGAACTACAGCATGTGCAGATTAAAGTACAAAGACATGTTATCAAACTTGGGGTTATTCAATTTTGAAAAAAAGATGGGCAACCACATAAGGACTTGGGTATATGAGATATAAATAATGCAGACATAATAACCCTGCCTAAGTGTCTGACACGTTGTTTCCAGCAGAAGACAACCCATGAATATTTTTCCCACACAAAGCCATTTTCGGAGAGAACTGATAGGGGAGATGTATCCAATAGTAGAGACACCCAGGGGAGAACATTCTGTACAAGGTTCGTTGTTTTTTTTTATTGATGTGTCACTTTACGACTTATATTATTAAAGGGGTTGTCCGAGTTTTGAAAAAAAAACTATATGTGGCCGGGAGCGGGCTGCCTAAAACAATAAAGCTGTACTTACCTTCCGGCGCCCTCCGGGATCCAGCATCGAGCTTCCAGCCACATATATATATATATTTTTAACTCGGACAACCCCTTTAATGTTTGTTGAAGGAAATAAATGTCCCTCGGGCTCTCAGTTCATTGATTACGATTACGGAGTGAATCTCCGTTGGACGATATTTTTGTCTCCTGTCTTGATTTTTCACCTATTTTTCACATGTTCCGGAGTCTTCCAGACCCCATAATTAAACGTGCACACGGAAAGGGCAAAGCTGTCAGCGTCTACAACAGTGGAAAAAATATTTGTCTCCAGTATTCAGGATGCTTGTCGCCTCGAAAAGTCTCCATTTCATATAATTCATAGAATATCAGGATAAGTGCATCCTGGGATGGAGATCACATCTCATGGAAGCCTTGAGGAGTCCCTCCCCTTGAAGGAGAAGCACAAATTGGTGTCAAATTGAATTCATGCAGAACTTTCCAGAAATTCTGAATCCCAGCAAATCACTAAAATTTTGGGAAATTCAGATTCAGTTCCATTTGTACAGATTTGTTTCTGATATGAAAAAGTGGTGAGTAAAATTAATTGATTTGTTTAATCAGCCTCAATCTACTCTGGACCGAGGAAAGAAAGTTTAATCATTGGTTTGGTTATTTTTCAATGTACTTTTTGTGCAATTTTTTTTATAGTAAGGAATTAGAAAAATGTTCAAGGAGGGATAAGCGAGGGAATCTTGATTGCAGTCACATCATTTATTACTTAAACTGGGGCTTAGTGTTCTCGAGTTAAAAACGCTTGAGACCGAAGTAGTCCACCAAATCCGCGGTAGTCCTCTGCCTATTACAACCTTTGATAAATTCATTAAGCATGGTTCTGTCTGTGGTAATCGGCTTGTTTATTGTTCAGGTAGGTAGCATTTAGTGACCAACTTTTAATAGTTTCCAAATCAATTGTAGTAACCGGGTTCATTTCTGATGCCTGGGACAATTTTGTTTGTGGTGACCTTGGGCCTTATGAAACATAGTTTAAGGGTTTGGCCATAACTGAACATTCTCAAATTTTAACCCCCTAGTGATGTTTACACAATAAAGATCTAATTTTAGTGTTATTGCTGGTTTAGCTCCTATCACTCAGTGATGGTCAGTGTAAGATTCCAGAGTGTGAGCGGGGACTCTCTGAGCAGACACTTCATGATCCATCTGTGCTGTGAGATGCTGTGTGCTGGCAATGTGCTTAGATTATCAGGGTACAGGGTTTATCTAAACTTTCATTTAGCTTCTGAACATTTACTAGTATCTGATACATTGTACTTCTAAGCTCCACCAGTGTGGGGATTTATGGCTAATATCCATGGAATCACTGTAATAACACAACCGTGCCCTGGCCTTTTATTGTGGCCACACTTCCTGCTGTTGATCTGTGCAAATACATCTTAAAGGCACATTCATGGTATCAACCATGACCATGCAAAAAATGCATTGATGACAATTAATTATATATATTTTTAGGATGAAGATGAATTCCTCCACATTGGGGGGGTGTCTAATGTTTGGGATACAGAGAAATCCTGTCCTTCTAAAATCTAATTTTATACAAACTTTACAATGACTTGTACAGAGAGCTTATTTACTAAGGGTCCCGCGACTGCATTTTTGGCGGTTTTCCTGACTTTTCGGGGATCACGCCAGGGATTGTGTCGCACACGATTGTTTTGTGTCGCAATCGCGCCGGCTTTCACGCAGCACAAATCAGGTAAGTAAATGTGCCCCAGTGTTTTAAAATGTGGATTGACAACAATTAATACTGAACATAAAGTACAAAAATATAACATGTAGGGGCACATTCACTTAGCCGGACCCTGCGCGATCCCTGATCTGGAATGTCCGGTAAGGATGAACTGTGCCACGATTCACTAAGATCGTGCGCCCGATATCCTGCATATGTCGCTTCCCCAATCAGGTCCCCAGAGTTCACCTTCTTCCTGGTGCATGTAAGTGCATTGTCCGTGTATAATGCGCTGTGCGGGGAGTAACTAAGATCCTGCACCCGATATCCTGCATGTGTCGCTTCCCCGCTCAGGTCCCCGGAGTTCACCTTCTTCTTCTTGATGCATGTAAGTGCATTGTCCGTGTATAATGTTCTGGCGGGGAGTCGACTAAGATCCTGCACCCGATATCGCATGTGTCGCTTCCCCAGCAGGTCCCTGGAGTTCACCTTCTTCTTCCTGGTGCAGTAAGTCATTGTCCGTGTATAATGCGCTGTGCGGGGAGTCACTAGATCTGCCCGATATCCTGCATGTGCTTCGCTCAGGTCCCCGGAGTTACCTCTTCTTCCTGGTGCATGTAAGTGCATTGTCCGTGTATAATGCGCTGGCGTCGGGGTCACTAAATCCTGCCACGATATCCTGCATGTGTCGCTTCCTGCTCAGGTCCCTGGAGTTCACTTTCTTCCTGGTGCATGTAAGTGCATTGTCGTGTAAATGCGCGTGTGCGGGGAGTCACTAAGATCCTGCCCCGATATCCTGCATGTGTCCTCCCCCGCTCAGTCCCGGAGTTCACCTTCTCTTCCTGGTGCATGTAAGTGCATGTCCGTTGTATAATGCGCTGTGCGGGGATGCTAAGATCCTGCACCCGATATCCTGATGGTCCTTCCCCGCTCAGGTCCCGGAGTTCACCTTCTTCTTCCTTGGTGCATGTAAGTGCATTGTCCGGATAATGCGCTGTGCGGGAGTCATAAGATCGGCGCCCGATATTCCTGCATGGTGCTTCCCGCTCATGGCCCCGGAGTTACCTTCTTCTTCCTGGTGCATGTAAGTGCAGTGTCCGTGTATAATGTGCTGTGCGGGGAGTCACTAAGATTGTGTGCCCGATATCCTGCATGTGTCGCTTCCCCGCTCAGGTCCCCGGAGTTCACCTTCTTCTTCCTGGGGCATGTAAGTGCATTGGTTGCGACTCAATTTTAAAGTTAAATCCCACGCTCAGTCCGGATCAGTCGGATCGTCAGACGGCCGCCCCCCGACTTCTGTTGCATGGAAGCAGCGCAGCTGCGCCACAATCCGTTCACATGTAACACATTCTCCAGTAAAATACCTGTCACATCGGCGCAAATCCTGAAAATGACGGGAATTCCGGCGAAAATGCGATCCGTGTACCCTTGGTAAATAAGTGTCTGACAAAGGTCTTCAATTATACCCAGAAAAGGTAAAAGCCGTCCTAGCTTTGCCTTGTCCTCTGCTAACTAACATTTTTGGGGATTTACAAACTCCTACAGGCAATTTATTACACATTTGTCCCCACTCGCTGCCCCCATTTCTGCTCTCGCTGAGAAGGGGATGAATGCAAAGAAAGCTGAAAAGGTCATTTCCCTCTGCCCTTCATCCTGAGGTCACATGACAATTCTTAATGGAGGTTGATGCCTCTTCCATTGGCGCCAGAGCCAGGGGCATCACTATAGAGGCAGCAGCTATTGCAGCTGCTATGGGGCCCACAGTGTCATGGGGCCCAACCATCCGACTTGCCACACTTATGGATTACCATTATACATATAATGCTACACATTGTACATTATATTATGTATGTAGCAGTGCAGATCCTCCATAGTATACAGCATGAATTGTCAGCCCAGACAGGGAGGAGACTAGTAATCTCTCATCACAAATTGCTGCTGTACTTCCTCATGTGGTCAGCAGCTACTGGGACAGATCTGTGTAAGTGTATAAATGTATATATCAGTGTATGAATGTGTGAGTATACAAATATGCATGGCCGGCATTAGGGGACAGCAACCTGGGCATTTGCCAGGGGCCCCTGTCCTAAAGGGGCCCCCTGCATGTGGACTTTTGTGGGCAGAGGATGTATTGCTCCTTTAGTACCCCTTGGGCGATTGCTGAGTGCAGATGCTCGTCTATCTCCTGTCTATCTATCATCTATCTTTCTATATATCTATCTCCTAGAATCTGTCTATCTATTTATCTCTCTATCTTCTCTCTCTCTTCTATCATCTCTCTATATACAATCTACTTTATGGGCCAGATGTACCACTATTTGCACAGTCTGTATGGTGGAGCAGGGAGCTGATGGCTGCACAGTCTGTATGGTGGAGCAGGGAGCTGATGGCGGCACAGTCTGAATGGTGGAGCAGGGAGCTGATGGCTGCACAGTCTGTATGGCGGAGCAGGGAGCTGATGGCGGCACAGTCTGTATGGTGGAGCAGGGAGCTGATGGCTGCACAGTCTTTATGGTGGAGCAGGGAGCTGTGTATTCAGCTCCATCTCTATCCCTAGGACATACATTACCACCAGTCACTTGGGGCAGCACCTGCTGGGAGATATGTGGGATGTTTGCCCAGAAGTGGGTTAGCGGGTAAGACAATTACACCCTGTGATCAGACTGCATAAGGTCAATGTTTGTTCAGTCATTAGGTGTTTGCTGCCGGTGATTGACAGGTCAGGTTCACACAGCGGCAGCTCTGAATGGTGAACCGTCAAGGTGAGGTCAGGGTCATCCTGGCAGATCACTGCGGCCCGGGGGAACAGGGAATCAGGGTACATCTGCTTCCCCCCAGTATGCAGAGAGCTGTACTGGTGTGATAGATGGGGGTCCAGAGCGCGGGGACCCTCTATATGGCATCTATATGATTCACTTATGTAAGACTCCTGCCAGGAAGCCTATTGACTACACAGCGACGCAGCTCACATTCTATGTTGACACAAGGGTTAAGCGGCTTATGGTGCCTTTTAGTTTTTCACTGGAATTTCAGGGGTTAAAGGGGCACAGGCCATTAGTGGTGACAAGTTTGTGTACAGTTGCCAAAGGGACGGTGCATTGTCCTGAGGCCTCCCCTGCAGAGACCATTCATCCACTGTCAGCTATTCACACCAATTATGTGCTTACTTGTCTGAGGGAATAGAAAGTGACATGAAGATGATGTATCTACACTGCTAAATGTCACAGCTTGTCTCTGTGCTCCAGAGCTGCGCTCACTATTCTGCTGCTGGTGCAGTCACTGGGGCACATTTACAAACCTGGTCCCTCAGAGTTCCCGAAAGTGCATTGTCCGACGATCATGCACTCGGCCGCGATACACTAAGATCCTGCGCCCGATATCCTGCATGTGTCACTTCCCCGCTCAGGTCCCTGGAGTTCACCTTCTTCTCCCTGGTACATGTAAGTGCATTGTCCGTGTATAATGCGCTGTGCGGGGAGTCACTAAGATCCTGCACCCGATATCCTGCATGTGTCGCTTCCCCGCTCAGGTCCCCGGAGTTCACCTTCTTCTTCCTGGTGCATGTAAGTGCATTGTCCGTGCATAATGCGCGTGCGGGGATCACTAAGAATGTGCGCCGACCGATATCCTGCAAGTGTCGCTTCCCCGCTCAGGCCCCGGGTTCACTCCTTCTTCCTGGTGTATGTAAGTGCATTGTCCGTGTATAATGCGCTGTGCGGGGAGTCACTAAGATTGTGCGCACCCCGATATCCTGCATGTGTCGCTCCCCTCAGGTCCCGGAGTTTACCTTATTCTCTGGTGCATGTAAGTGCATTGTCCGTGTGTAATGCGCTGTGCGGGAAGTCCACTAAGATCCGCACCCGATATCCTGCAGTGTGCTTCCCCGCTCAGGTCCCCGGAGTTCACCATTCTTCTCCCGGTGCATGTAAGTGATGTGTCCGTGTATTAATGCGCTGTGCGTGGGGAGTCACTAAGATCCTGCACACCGATATTCCTGCATGGTGCTTCCCGCTCAGGTCCCGGAGTTCACCTCTTCCTCCGGTGGCATGTAAGTGCATTGTCCGTGATAATGCGCTGTGCGGGAGTCACTAAGATCTGCGCCCGATATCCGTGCATGTGTCGCTTTCCCCGCTCAGGTCCCCGGAGGTCCCTTCTCTCATGGTGCAAGTAAGTGCAGTCCGTTGTTGTCGCTGTGCGGGGTCTAAGATCCCCGTATCATGCATGTCGCTTCCCGCTCAGGCCCGGAGTCACCTTTTCTGGTGCATGTAAGTGCATTCGTCCTGTATAATGGCTGTGCAGGGAGTCACTAGATCTGCGTGATATCTGCTGTCGCTTCCCCTCAGGTCCCCGGAGTTCACCTCTCTCTCGGTGCATGTAAGTGCTTGTGTGTAATGCTGGGGGCTTAAGATCGTCGCCGAATCCGGCAGTTCGTTCCCATCGTCCGAGTTACATTATCCGTGCATTATGATGTATGCGACCAATTTTAAAGTTCAACACGGTTTGTTCCGAATCATCAGATCGTCTGCAGCACACCCCCTGATTTGTGTTGTATGTAAGCTGTGCAGTTGCACCAAAATCCAATGCTCGCGGACATAATCCCCTTCTAAATTCCATGTCCCAGCGGCGCAAATCCGGAAAACGTCGGAGTATCTCACTAAAGTGGATCCGTGGGACCCTTAGTAAATAAGCCCCAGTAGGCTCTCTGGCCAGACCCACAATGGACTATGGCAGACACAGATGTGCAGATAAGTACAAAGACATGTTATCAAACTTGGGTTATTCAATTTTGAAAAAAAAAGAGGGCAACCACATAAGGACTGGGTATATGAGATATAATATGGCAGACATAATAACCAGCCAGTGTCTGACACGTTGTTTCCAGCAGAAGACAACCCATGAATATTTTCCCACACAAAGCCATTTTCCGAGAGAACTGATAGGGGAGATGTATCCAATAGTAGAGACACCCAGGGAGAACATTTGTACAAGGTTCGTTTTTTTTTTATTGATGTGTCACACTTTACGACTTAATTATAAAGGGGTTGTCCGAGTTTTGAAAAAAAAAAATATATGTGGCCGGGAGGGGCTGCCTAAAACAATAAGCTGTACTTACCTTCCGGCGCCCTCGGGATCAGCATCGAGCTTCCAGCCCACATATATATTATTTTTTAACTCGGACAACCCCTTTAATGTTTGTTGAAGGAAATAAATGTCCCTCGGCTCTCAGTTCATTGATTACGATTACGGAGTGAATCTCCGTTGGACGATATTTTTTGTCTCCTGCTTGATTTTTCACTACTTTTTCACATGTTCCGGAGTCTCCAGACCCAATATTAACGTGCACACGAAAGGGCAAGCTGTCAGCGTCTACAACGTGGAAAAAATATTTTGTCCCAGTATTCAGGATGCTTGTCGCCTCGAAAGTCTCCATTTCATATAATCAGAATATCAGGATAAGTGCCTGGGATGGAGATCACATCTCATGGAAGCCTTGAGGAGTCCCTCCCCTTGAGAGGAGAAGCACAAATTGGTGTCAAATTGAATTCATGCAGACTTCCAGAAATTCTGAATCCAGCAAATCACTAAAAATTTGGGAAATTCCGATTCAGTTCCATTTGTACAGATTTGTTTCTGATAGAAAAATGTGGTGGTAAAATAATTGATTTGTTAATCAGCCTCATCTACTCTGCCGAGGAGGAAAGAAAGTTATCATTGGTTTGGTATTTTTCAATGTACTTTTTGTGCAATTTTTTTATAGTAAGGAATTAGAAAATTCAAGGAGGGTAAGCGGAGGAATCTTGATTGCAGTCACATCTTTATATTAAACTGGGGCTTAGTGTTCTCGAGTTAAAAACGCTTGAGACCGAAGTAGTCCACCAAATCCGCGGTAGTCCTCTGCCTATTACAACCTTTGATAAATTCATTAAGCATGTTCTGTCAGTGGTAATCATTGGCTTTGTATTGGTTCAGGTGAGGTAGTCATTTAGTGACCAACTTTAATAGTTTCCAAATCATTGTAGTACCGGGTTCTTTCTGATGCCTGGGACAATTTTGTTTGTGGTGACCTTGGGCCTTATGAAACATTGTTTAAGGGTTTGGCCATAAATGAAAATTCTCAAATTAACCCCCTAGTGAGTGTACACAATAAAGAATCTAATTTTAGTGTTATTGCTGGTTTAGCTCACATCAGTGATGGTCAGTGTAAGATTCCAGAGTGTGAGCGGGGACTCTCTGGCAGACACTTCATGATCCATCTGCTGTGAGATGCTGGTGCTGGCAAGTGCTTAGATTATCAGGGTACAGGGTTATCTAAACTTTCATTTAGCTTCTGAACATTTACTAGTATCTGATACAGACTTCTAAGCTCCACCAGTGGGGATTATGGCTAATATCCATGGAATCACGTAATAACACAACCGTGCCCTGGCCTTTTATTGTGGCCACACCTGCTGTGTTGATCTGTGCAAATACATCTTAAAGGCACATTCATGGTATAACCATGACCATGCAAAAAATGCATTGATGACAATTAATTATAATATTTTAGGATGAAGAGAATTCCTCCACATTGGGGGGGTGTCTAATGTTTGGGATACAGAGAAATCCTGTCCTTCTAAAATATATTTATACAACTTTACAATGACTTGTACGAGAGAGCTTATTTACTAAGGGTCCGCGAGGCTGCATTTTTGGCGGTTTTCCTGACTTTTCGGGGATCACGCCAGGGATTGTGTCGCACACGCTGTTTTGTGTCGCAATCGCGCCGGCTTTACGCAGCACAAATCAGGTAAGTAAATGTGCCCCAGGTTTTTTAAATGTGGAT
This sequence comes from Engystomops pustulosus, assembly GCA_019512145.1. NCBI lineage: Eukaryota > Metazoa > Chordata > Amphibia > Anura > Leptodactylidae > Engystomops > Engystomops pustulosus. Next base: position 79,012 of record WNYA01001120.1, read on the forward strand.
GACAACAATTAATACTGAACATAGTACAAAAATATACAACATGTAGGGGCACATTCACTTAGCCGGACCCTGCGCGATCCTGATCTGGAATGTCGGTAAGGATGAACTGTGCACGATTCACTAAGATCGGGCGCCCGATATCCTGCATATGTCGCTTCCCAATCAGGTCCCAGATTCACCTTCTTCCTGGTGAATGTAATGTTGTCCGTGTATAATGCGCTGTGCGGGGAGTAACTAAGATCCTGCACCCGATATCCTGCATGTGTCGCTTCCCCGCTCGGTCCCCGGAGTTCACCTTCTTCTCTTGATGCATGTAAGTGGCATTGTCCGTGTGTATAATGCGCTGTGCGGGGAGTCACTAAGATCCTGCAACCGATTCCTGATGTGTTCGCTTCCCGCTCAGGTCCCCGGAGTTCACCTTCTTCTTCGGTGCATGTAAGTGATTGTCCGTGTATAATGCGCTGTGCGGGGAGTCAATAAGATCCTGCACCGAATCCTGCATGTGTCGCTTCCCCGCTCAGGTCCCGGAGTTCACCTCTTCTTCCTGGTACATGTAAGTGCATTGTCCGTGTATAATGTGCTGTGCGGGAGTCACTAAGATCTGCGCCCGATATCCTGCATGTGTCACTTCCCGCTCAGGTCCCCGGAGTTCAGCTTCTTTTTCCTGGTGCCATGTAAGTGCATTGTCCGTGATATGCGCTGTGCGGGGAGTCACTAAGATCGTGCGCCCCGTATCCTGCATGTGTCGCTTCCCCGCTCAGTCCCGGAGTTCACCCTTCTATTCTGGGCATGTAAGTGCATTGTTGTGTATAATGCGCTGTGCGGGGAGGTCACTAAGATTGCACCCGATATCCTGCATGTGTCTTCCCGCTCAGGTCCCCGGAGTTCACCTTCCTCTCCTGGGACATGTAAGTGCATTGTCCGTGTATAATGCGCTGTGCGGGGAGTACATAAGATCCTGCACCCGATATCCTGCATGTGTCACTCCCTGCTCAGGTCCGGAGTTACATTACTTCTTCCTGGTTATGTAAGTGCATTGTCCGTGTATAAGCGCTTTGCGGGGGTCACTAAGATCCTGCACCCGATATCCTGCATGTGTCGCTTCCCCGCTCAGGTCCCCGGAGTTCACCTTCTTCCTGGTGCATGTAAGTGCATTGTCCATGTATAATGTGCTGTGCGGGGAGTCACTAAGATTGTGCGCCTGATATCCTGCATGTGTCGCTTCCCCGCTCAGGTCCCCGGTGTTCACCTTCTTCTTCCTGGTGCATGTAAGTGTTTGGGCTTGCGACACAAATTTAAATGTTATATCCCATGCGTAGTCCGAATCCGTCAGATTGCCTGGCGGCCTGCCCCCCGATTTCCCCCCGGCGCAATCCCCGAAGAGTCGAAAAAACTGTGGAAAATGTGGTCGCGGGACCCTTAGTAAATAAGCCCTATAGTAGCAATGAGGGAAGGGGGGAGTGTAAAATGAATAAATTAGAGCATTCCGGACGTTTTGTGCAGCTCCGGAGAAGTCTTGTAGATGGGTGAAGTTAATTGGCAAAATTGAGTTTAATTAAATCAACTTTAGCCTGAAAAATCTAAAATTTATCTGAAATGGTCAAAAATATTTCATGATAATCGTGTTCATGTTGTCTATCATGTCTGAAGGTGTCATTGAAGTCAGCGTTACTTCTGATAATCCAGGAACACCAGGTACTGATATCAGGGTCACGGAACTTCAGAAGCAAAAGATTTCTGAACCAATCGATGGGTCCATGTAAGATCTCCGAAAACTCTTGTGTGCGTCCTCATGTGTTGTGTAAGACGGGAAGGAGATTAGATGCTTCTTGTGTTTATCTGGATTAGACCTCGTGTCTCGTCTTCTGCCCGGGGATGATACACAGATCAGCCAATTGGGAATATCACAAGAGGATTACGCTCCCTTATTCCATAATACTGGACACAGGACATCCACATCACATACAGAGGAAGGAGCCGAGGATTCATCACTGACCCCCCAGGCGGGAGATGGGGTAAGAGAAGACAAGGCTACGAAATACGGGGAAAGATTATTAATATAGAATTTAAGGGGTAATGGGAGAATAACTGGGAGTAGATGAGCAAGACCTTATACAGGCAGTCCCCTACTTAAGGACACCCGACTTACAGACAACCCATAGTTACAGACAGACCCCTCTGACCTCTGGTGACCTCTCTGGATGTTACTATAGTCCCAGACTGCAATGATCAGCTGTAAGGTGTCTGTAATGAAGCTTTATGGATAATCTTTGGTCCCATTACAGCAAAAAATGTTTAAACTCCAATTGTCACTGGGGCCAAAAAATTTTTTGTCTGGATCTACAATTATAAAATATACAGTTTCAACTTACATACAAATTCAACTTAAGAACAGACCTATGGACTCTATCTTGTACGTAACCCGGGGACTGCCTGTAGTAGCAGGAAATCTTATCCAATTTTTTTAATTTTTATTACAATAATGGGGGAAACTTATATGATAATTGAACATATATATATACAGGCAGTCCCTGGGTTACATACAAGATAGGGTCTGGAGGTTTGTTCTTAAGTTGAATTTGTATGTAAGTCGAAACTGTATATTTTATAATGGAAGTTCTAGAAAAAAAAATTTCTTTTGCCCCAGTGACAATTGGAGTTTCAAAATTTTTGGTGTAATTGGACCAAGAATTATCAATAAAGCTTCATTACAGACACTTTACAGCTGATCATTGCAGTCTGGGACTATAGTAACATCCAGAGAGGTCACAGGGGGCAGAGGGGGCCGTCTGTAACTATGGGTTGTCTGTAAGTCGGGTGTCCTTAAGTAGGGGACCGCCTGTATATTGATATCTGATTAATTGAATTAAAAATAATAATTATAGTAATAATAATAACAGCATAAACTGCAACAAAGTTACAATATAGAGTAGTAATCCCCTCTGATATAAAGCCCCCCACCTCCTTATCATACGGGAACGGTTAGTAGAATTCAATATATCTCTATACCCGATAAACCTACAACAGGCGACTATTATAAAACCTAATAATGTTAAGGACCGGTCGTACATGAAAGTCTGTGTCATCTTAAGGGTTTCAGAGATAGAAAAACTCTTCATTGGACGAAAAAAAACATAAACCCAAAAAATACCCAACTTTTTTTTTTTTTCGTGATGTGCATAAAGTTTCGAACTCAGATTTTTTTTTTGGACAAGTCGGGTTTAGAGGAAAAATAAATTAATATTGGGCACAACACAACTTTTTTTTTTTTTTGTACTGAGCAGTAGGACTTGTTTTTTGTGGGGTAAGTTTTAGTTTTTACCTTGTAGTATAGATTGTTTATACATACTTACTTTTTTTTTTTGCATGCCATTTTTTAAGCCACAAAATAATTTTGATCAAGGAGTTTAAAGTGTCACAATATGTATAATATTTGATTTCAGGAAATGTTTCTTTTAAGTTAAAAGGCATCTACCACCAGGATGTAGCACTGTATGCAAGTGAGCCTGAGGGGCTCCAGGCTCCATAGGTGTTAATGGAGTCTGGAGCCCCTCAGGCTCATTTGCATTCTCAGTTAAAGGGAACATTTACATGAATGTGTATCCCTGCTCACTCTGGAGGGAGGAGATCATGTGACAGTGCTCTCAGCTGAGTATGTTCAGGACTGTGTATGCTGAAGTCTCCTACACAGGTCTCTCCTGTTCCCTATCAGTAAATTTACTTGTAGGAATCTACTGGATTTACTGCTACATTACAGTGTGAAAACACAAGGTATCATGGGAACTGTGGGCAGCCTAAATTTGACTCAGCTTCAGGGCAGATACAGGAAGAGGTTAGGCTCCACCCACTTCACTCCTACAGAGGAAGATTTCTGACAAGTAGCTTCAAAACAGAAAAGATTGCCATTGTGGGCAGCACAATATGGGCACCGTTCTGTTTTTATGAAAAGTAGGAAACACTTACTAAATTACAATTTAGTAAAAATCTTAATAACATAGGAGTGAGACTTTAGCAATAAGTATATTTATATTTTTGGGGGGATTTTTTTTACCATTATGGGACTTAAAACTTATTTAAGGACAAATATAATAACCCAACAATCTACATGTGTGTTTTCCCTTCCATTTCCTTTTGGCTTTTTAAGATGTTATTTTGCATTAGTATGTGACAAGATGATATTCTGTAGGTGTCTATGTGCCATAGGTATCACCACATATAGTAAGTATCCCTAGGCCTGTAATATTTAGAATTTTGGAACATTTAAATGGTAAAAGAAAGCACACAGGATTGTGATTCTGTATATTTTCAGTTAAGTTCCATTCAGGTGAATAGGAATGAGCTGTAATACCAGTCACAGCCACTATGCTGTGTCCTGCGCTGGAGCAATGAGAGGCTATTAGGTGGTTTTTCCCTTTACTTACACATAGCAGACATTGGGGCAGATTTACTTACCTGGTCCATTCGCGATCCAGCGGCGCGTTCTCTGTGGTGGATTCGGGTCTTCCGGCGATTCATTAAGGTAGTTCCCCCGATGTCCACCAGGTGGCGCTGCTGCGCTGAAGTCCGCTGAAATGCACTCAAGTACAACGGCCTATACCTGGTGAAGGTAAGTGCAAGCTCCGTGACACTTTTTGTTTTTTAAATGCGGCGGTTTTTCCGAATCTGTCGGGTTTTCGTTCGGCCGCGCCCCCCGATTTCCGTCGCGTGCACCAAAATCCCGGGGCAATTCAGGGAAAATCGTCGCAAATCAGAAATATTCGGGTAACACGTCGGGAAAACGCGAATCGGGGCCTTAGTAAATGACCCCCATTGTATGGGTAATACATAATGCAGCATTTGTCCTGTGGGGGCACTGCAGGGGAAATAGTTACCTCCTGACAGATCTCAGGTGACCCCTGGGGACTTTCAGAAGAAGGATATCATGTGATGAGATTGGGCCAATGCTGACCTCCTCATTTATGTTATGTTTCAACATAATTAGGAAGAGAAGAACATATAAAAAGTAATCTGGGTGTCAAATCAGACTACACAGTTTGTTTGTAGTCTGTTACCTTGGAGATACGTAGGTCGTTACAACAACTGTAGAAGCTAAATTGGAGAATTTATAAATGTCTTAGAGTGATCCAGCCGTACTGCATGTGCCAAGCGTTCTGCATCCACGGAGGTGGATGAAGTTAACCCTTGTTCTGCTGGTTCCAGTGGTGGCTTATGTTCCGTTCCGTTGGTCCTTTTAAACTGTGGCCACCAACCAGGACCATTAGTTACATGAGATTCAAAAACATAAAAAAACCCCCAAAGACCTACTGATTGAACTGCATGAAACCACAACTACTGTAAATAAGTGACGCCCCGACCCTCCGGCTCAACTGCAGCATTTAGAGGAGGACAAAGAAAAACCTCGACCTTGAAGGTTAATCTTATCAGATAATCTGCGTCTACATTGTAATCTCTGCACATGGTTTATAGTCCAGACACCATGAAATCTGCCCATTGGAGTGATGAGCCCTCGGGGGGCGCTGGGCCGGTGGAGCCCTCCTGGTGTCAGTGACCAAATTTGTCATCTTTACCCCCAGGGTGGCTAATCTGAGCCACTACATTAGTATCTGTGGGCAACAGAGCCAGTATGATACAGTATACGGTATATATAGGACATGGCTACAGATGGACACCTACCTCTCTCCTTCTTGCTGTTCCTGCGGCGAGCTCCTTTGGTGCCTAGTGACTTACTAGTATCAGACTCTCATCGTAAGCTTGCCTGAATGTCTGACCCAAACGCTTAGATACCAGAACCAAACTCAGGCAAAATTACAAGTGACTCTGATGTGAGTAAATCACATCACACTCGCTCCTGGGCAATAGGCCAAATTTACACCTCTGGTTGAACTGGAAGTGTTTTTTCAGTCACATGACCACTGCAGCCAATCATTGGCCAATGCATCGAACATCACTATCCTCCCTCTTGTGATTGGCTGCAGTAGTCACGTGATCACTGGAACTTCCTGTCCAACCAGAAATGGCAACAAGACACAGGAGGAACATGATGTATGAACCCGGAGGTGGAGGTTTGTAAGTACTGGAGTTGAGCGGACACCCCCTGGCTTATCATAGCCACAGTTAGTTTTTAATGGCATCAATTTTCCGGATTGGCTGTTCAGCCACCAATCTGGCAATATATCTGGGTTAGGTGGCCAAACCACAAACAGATCTAGTATTGACTTACTGCTCCTAAGAACAAAGGATCGGGGAGGTTGGACATCCCATCCACATAAGATGCTTAGATGTTTCCTCTAAAGCAGTTCATCAGACATATATGACTATGTTTAGGTGAGGAACCCCTTTAAGACTGTCCACAATATATTAGTATACCACAGTCAATATGTAGTCCGGACTTATTGATGGCCATTCATATATTTCACTTCTCGATAATATCCAGTAGAGCTTCATGACCATTAGGTGGCCCCTTTAATGGACATCACGTGCCGTCTCAAGTGGTGTTTAATAAGGGCCGCGCACGGACCTAAAATCGATGGAGGATATTTAAAGGACACTTCTACAACTTGGACATTACCTTCTCCCCATTTCCTGTATTTATTTTCTGATCTTGTTGAAAATGGATTTCATTCCAGGACTTTTATTGACCTTTTGTGTGGATAAAGTGGTCGTCCGGAGTACATGACCAGGCAGATCTATCTAGTCTAAACAGATATGGCTTCTCGTCCATTGTCCTGGCCCATTGTTACCGACATGAAGAAAAGCCTTGGATAAAGAGCACTTAAAATTAATTGAAAGGGGATGAAGCTTCTCCGGGGAGGGCAGAAGTTTATGTTCTTTTCATAATTCAAGGAGTTTTCCACTTAAGAGCCGGTTGACATTAACGGACGAGGCTTTTTTTTTTTGCTGCAGATTGACCCACCATGGATGGTTGCTATAAATTAACTCATAAAGACGTTTATTGTAGCCACCTGGGCGATGAGGGTACTCCACCCTCCTCACCATGACCTAAATTAGTCAAAAATCAGCCGCCTTTGACGGTGTCACATGGTGGACCTCAATGCCATTCATCAACATTCTCAATCACCCTCTAATTTGGAGCCTTTTTAAGAGACCGATTCTTTCACGTCCTCCGCGAGCTCGTAATTGACTCGTGTAATTGTTGGAGATTCTCAGAATATAATTTTTCCTCTAGAAACGTCCTGGAACATAAAAATACTAAATGTGTGGCAGAAGCCGGAGGAACATCTTATCTTATATCCACATTTGTCAAAGTCATCCGTACTTTTAGGAAAAGGATCAAAAATAAAGGGTTGTCCCATGATGACCCTTTCATCACATTTATGTCCTGTTGATAGACGTAAGGTACAAAGGAGTTCAACCATTTTGGTCAAGGACCTTCGAGTGTCCATTCTAGGTCTGAGAATTGGACAGGTCATGTTCTTCTCCATAGACCTCATGGGTCCTAAACGAAACTGTACAATGACCATGGTCATATGTGGACTTATATCTCATTTGGCCATTTGTAAGGACTTTGTGTAAGTGACCTCCATGGTTTACTCTTGAACTTGTTCTGTACAGAGAAACACCGGGTTACTACTTCTTGAAGGATCCCTGTGTAGGTGACAATCAGCCCACAGTCAGGTGGCACCAATACAAAGCAGGTAGAAAATAGTCAGGTACCAGCAATGCAGATGAAGGCTGAGCCCAGCTGTGGAGCAACGTGGGCAGCACAGATCTGCAATCAGGGATAAGTCAGGATCATCATAGAAGAACAATGGGTAAAGGATGAGTAACAAATGTGAAATTAGTAAACGAGCCAAAGTCAGCTACTCCAATCACAATGAGGTTAACCAGATACTTAATAGGTAGATTTCTGATGATAGGTTTCCTTTAAAGGGAACCTGTCACCAGGGACCTCATTTTCACTAAAGACAGGTTGCAGAAGCCCAACACACCTGCAATGCAAATATGCCTTATAATATAATTGTATTCTAATTTACCTTGCACCCTGACAGAATCCTCTGTGTAGTCCCAGGGGTTGAGATTTGGTTTGGATGCCTTTCAAAAACAACACATGATTTGTCTGTGCTGCAGACTCCTAAGCTCCTGTACAGCTCCACCCTCCCCCACTGATGTTAGCTCACCAGGCTGTGGGCTCTATGAAGAAGCAGGAGGGAGGAATTGTACAGAAGCCCAACCCCTGGGACTACACAGAGGATTCGGACAGGGTGCAAGGTAAGTTATAACACACAATTATATTGTAATGCAAATGCTTAGAAAAGGCAGAAAGGCAGATTTGTCCTGCAAGTGTGATGGGCTTCTGTAACCTGTCTTTAGTGAAAATGAGGTCCCTTGTGACAGGTTCCCTTTAAGGGTATTGGCAGAAGTCAGACTGGAGTCCAGTCTGGCAGATATGGATTAAGGTCAGCTCCAGTGGAGTACATTATAGCTATGAACTAGTACTTTAAAGGGGTTGGCCACTCTTTCACAAAAGTTGCCCATGGGCCTTTACTGGCTTTTTCGATAATAATCCCTAAATATTCATCAAGTGATTCTGCAGTACTGCTACTTACTTTTGTGTGCAGACTGTCTGTGCTTCTTTGTTTACAAGTCTGATCTCTGATGAATGGGAGGAGCTGTAGCAGGAGTGTCGGACTGTAAAAAGAGAGACGCAACGGGAGACGCCATAAGAATGATAGAGAGGAACCTGTGTATAAATGCTGAAGCTCCAGCTGACAGATAAATCCCCCAGGTGCCAGCATTGCACTGCACTGGTGGAGCACTTCTACACTAGGCCAGACGTAAGGGGGAAATAGGCGCAATTCATAGCCATATGCCAGGAATTGTGCCTATTTTAAGGCTTGTGCGTCTGAAAACTGGCAATAAATGTGCCCCGTGAGCTGCAGATAAAGATCCAGTTCCCACATACTTCTTAAACTGTCTAACAGAACCACAAGCCAGAGATCTGGTAGATGAGATCTTAGCTTTAATATGACAACAGAATCAGCAGCAGGAGATTGGGACTTACTGCTCTTATTGTCACTGGGCCACATTTATCATTCACATTTAGTAACATACAGAGGACTTGCTCACTTTTGGAGTAGTCGGAGATATCTTCCTGGATGTCTCTGGATAAGAATAGCATAACTATTGCCAATTTGTAGCAGTCCCCTGTGATGATTCTATCACCTACTCAGGATCCATAGGTTCAGGCACCTACTCCTGCACTACTTCTTTTGTTGTATGGTGGGCACCTACTCCTGCACCACTTGTTTTGTTGTACGCTTGGCACCTACTCCTGCACCATTTTGTTCGTTATATGGTGGGCGCCTACTCCTGCACGACTTGTTTTGTTGTACGCTTGGCACCTACTCCTGCACCAATTCTTTTGTTATACGGTGGGCACCTACTCCTACACCACTTGTTTTGTTGTACGCTTGGCACCTACTCCTGCGCCGCTTGTTTTGTTGTACGTTGCGCACCTACTCCTGCATCACTTCTTTTGTCATACAGTGTGCACCTACTCCTGCACCTCTTGTTTTGTTGTACACTGGGCACCTAGTGTTATGTATTGTCCCTGGAGAGATGTGTAATCAGACCTCACACTGCTGTGCTCTGTGCTCTCTGCAGCCAGTGTTATGTATTGTCCCTGGAGAGATGTGTAATCAGACCTCACACTGATGTGCTCTGTGCTCTCTGCAGCCAGTGTTAGCCAGTGTTATGTATTGTCCCTGGAGAGATGTGTAATCAGACCTCACACTGATGTGCTCTGTGCTCTCTGCAGCCAGTGTTATGTATTGTCCCTGTAGAGCTGTGTAATCAGACCTCACACTGCTGTGCTCTGTGCTCTCTGCAGCCAAGCCAGTGTTATGTATTGTCCCTGGAGAGATGTGTAATCAGACCTCACACTGATGTGCTCTGTGCTCTCTGCAGCCAGTGTTATGTATTGTCCCTGTAGAGCTGTGTAATCAGACCTCACACTGCTGTGCTCTGTGCTCTCTGCAGCCA